>CALYDF020006015.1:0-13791 GCA_944474145.2 Dicrocoelium dendriticum | reverse complement strand
TTGCAAATGCGCTGATGTTTACTTCTGAAGATACATGAACAAAATGTCATGGAAAAGTTGTACCATTATTTGATCTGTTCCTTTTAGGGAACAGCTTCTCGCATCGTCAGGAAGATACAATTTAGTTGTTTATTTATGTATTTATTTGTGCTGGTATCGGGAAAATCCTAATCATTTTCTTGAATACGCCCAAACGTTTTGCACATCGTATACAACGAAGTAGCTTATTCCGTATCAGGCTGAACCTTATAAGATAAAAGTTCTGTCTGACAGTGGCCTTGAGTATAATGAATTTATACGGGTTAAGAAGCAATAATTTACCTGTTCCGTTGGGTGGTCTTTCAAGGTTATCGAAAATTTAAAAAAAGTGAGTTACTTACCTTGAAAAGAGAGGCTTATCGTTTGTTAGCCGCAGTCCTGCGATCCGTGTACTTTCACAGCACAAACATGTACCGCAAATAAATCCAAAGTATATTCCAGGAGTGGGATGGAGATGTAGTACTAGGTAACAAAATGAAGGTGAGTAAGTGAGTCCTCCAAACATCAATTCAATATGGGTATTGATAGTGCAGCAATGACCGATTCTGGAAGAGCATTCCGCGGGTGACACACGCGGATGGAAGAGAAGTTCCTGCGGCAATCTAAGCGGCTGCAAAGTTCTGCCAGTTTTAGTGCGTGACCTCTCAAGTTGGTATTACTGCTGAGTTGCAGTAAAGAGCGTCACACATGACATGGATCGTGCGGAATTAAGTACACCATTGTCAAGTCATCTCGTAAGCTGTGGTAACGTCCGCTGACAACCCCTAATCGTTCCGGCCTCTCCCTGTATGGAAGTTGATGTATTCCAATAACGTAGTATGATGCTTGACGTTGAGGCTGATCCAATGCATTAACGTCGTGATATAGCCATGGGTGCCAGGCTTGAACTGCATATTCGACATGAGGACGAACATACGCACTAAGCATCTGCCGGAAAATAGAGCGATCCATTTTTCCGAATGCGCGTCGTGTCAGGTCTATATGTCGGTTACGTTTTGGAGGCTTTCGCGGATTAGTTGGAACAACTCAGATCACCCCGAACCATTACTCCCAAATCACGTTCAGTGGAAGCTCGATGCAGCACATGCGTTTCGAGCCTGCAACAGTGGTTGCTCTGGTGTCGTATGGAGAGCATCTGACATTTGCTCACACTCAATTGCGGTGAATTTTAGATGGACCGTGTCTAGATCACCCTGAATCTGTCGCTGGTCAGTATTCTCCTGAACTTGCGCCAAATCTTGACGTCATCGGTAAACAGCAGGAAGTTAGATGTAATTGCCTGTGTGAGGTCATTGGTTTTACATACCAAAACAATAGGGGACCTAGCACTGAGCCTTGAGGCACACCACATTCAATTTGTATGGGGTCAGAGAAGGACGCCCAACTCTGACCACCAAGTGCCGCTGAAGGAGATGGTTGGCGATCCAGTTTAGAAGAGGGTCACTGATCCCGTAACGCTGTAGCTTAAAAAGGAGTATCCGATGATCTAGAACAGCCTTTCTTAACAAGGAGCGTATGGCCCCCTGGGGGCCACAGAGAATTCCTGTGGGCCCTGTAATGAGAAAAATGTTAGGGGGACCACGGGGGTCATAGAGGGCCATGCTGTGAAGAGCGGTTTGTAATAAACAGTTTCGGATAGTTTCTCTCCGCGCATTAGTTTCCCACGGTAACTACTGGAGAGTGAAATGAATTACGCGCGCGCAAGTGGCTGTTTACGAAGGTGTGAAATCCAAACCGGACAGAATTTCTGTTGCGGAGCTGGCATAGCTCCGCCAAACTTGCGCAGATTTCGCCGGGTTCAGCTCAAACATACAATCACCATACGGCGACTTAGACTGCGCAGATAAGAACCGATTCGTCCTCAAGTATTTGGTGCTTATCCACAGCGAAGCAACTGAGGTTTACTCAGCTATGTAAGCTGCAGCGAACTCAGCGAACTCTCGTCAGAATACTGCGGCCGTTACCGCACAAAGCCACACTTTCACTAACTGAGTTTTCCTTTAGGACACTACCACATGCGCCGGTCAGTCTTTCTCCTTCGCGTCTCAGTGCAGTAGGGCTAGATTACGAGCTTTTCGTCTCCAGTCTCAGCTCGCATCTACGTCTGGCGGTTAGGTCATGTTCGCCCACAACGTTCTGAATTCAAATGTCTACTCTGCGCACATGACGTACTACATACTGTGTGCATAAAGATAATTCTCTTAGCACTCATTAGCATTAGGTGCCATGCTTGGCAATGGCCGATGCACGATATTAGTTTCGTACTTGGCTCTCCCATGACAGTTTCCTGAGCCCTCTGGCATTTTCTTCCGTTTGTCGCTTCTATCCTTCATTTTATTTGCTGTCACAGTTTGCTACACCTTTATTGTGTCCAACAAACATTGTTATTTTCCGAGTTCCACTTGTGTTCATTTGTTTTTGTCAAGAAGTTTTCTTCGATCATTTTAACTATCCACGGATTTTCAGTCATTTTCAAAAAGACCTTCTGGGTTGGCTCTAACAGAATTTCTACACTTTAACATTTTATCATAGTAGCCACCAACAGATGTTATAAGTGTGCTTACCAAATGTCTTATTCTCTCACTTTCATTCAGAAATAAATTTAGTGGCACCAATCATTCATAACATCTGCGTGGTTCGCCTAGTCGAAGGATGCTATTTATTACCCATGGCGTAACTGGGTAAGAAAAATAAAACAAGCTATTTAGAGTATTGGTGGTTTTGTGAGTATTTAATTTTGGTAGAAAGTAGAAGCCACGCTTAAACTGCACAATAATCTGCCTCGAGGTGGAATCGAACCCCGGACATACGGATTACCGTCGCGAACCAAGCAGAAGTGATGTAGTAAATTGTGCACCGGATCGTCAGTCCTCGGTAGCTCAGTTGGTAGAGCAACGTACCGATAATCCGTATGTCCGTGGCTCGATTCCCCGTCGAGGCAGATTACTGTGCAGTTTAAAAGTGGTTTCTATTTTCTACAAAAACAAGTTATATATAAAAAATAAATAAATATTATATGTTAACAATTCACATAGACACATTTCAGTAATGAGTTCCTCTGCAAAGAAGTCTCGGCAGTACTCTGTGGAATACCTGCCATTTGAGTTTATGGAAACAACCAAAACCCCACTCTACCAAATTGTTCAATTTGCCAAAACCCCTTCAAATAAAAGTATGAAATCGAGTAAACTGAAAAATTATTCGGAAAATGCTCATAAGGAGGAAAGCGGAAAGTCGGAGGTTTTGCAGAAAGCTGCGAGATAGTTTCGAAAACAGATCAACTTCAAAGGCAATGGTTTCTGATACGGCAGACAAAGGCAAATGGACTTAAGGCGTTTTAGAAAATCAGCAAGTTGATTGCGAAAATTTGTAGTCCACATATTCTTGGAGAAAGTATTATCTTGCCTTCAGTATGAATAATACTGTCGGACCTGATGCATATGAATCCACACGAAGCAGCTCTAGCCATTCCGCTCAGAAATTCGACTGTATCTAGGCGTATGGATGCGATGGTTAAGGACAGAGAAAGTACATTAGTTACTTGACTACAGGCCAGAAAATTCAAGTTACACGTAGATGAATATACTTTACCTGATAACGACGCTGCTCATGGCATATGTCCGATTCTTCACTGATAATAAGCAAGTGGAAGAGATGCGGTTTGCTAGGAGAATTAAAACTAATACAAAGGGCCAGTCCATGTCTGAGGTAGTCAATAGCTATCTGACTGAAAACTCCATTCCAATACAGAACATAGTTGCGTGTGCAACAGATGGTGCTGCCGCAATGGTTGGAAGACATAAAGGATTTATAGCCGAGTTAGAAAATGTTCTCTCTGCTGTGCATACACTTCTCTGTATGATTCGCCGAGAACTTCTAGTGGCTAAGAACTTGGGAGGGTGATTTAACGATTGTCAACTGTTAACAATATTAAATCGCACTCTCTTCAACATTGTCTTTTTCAGCAGTTGTGTGTATGGAGAATAGTGAAGCGTCCCAGCACCTTCCGGTGCATGCAGAATTTAGATAGCTCTGTAAGAGCAACTGACTTCAGCAGTTGTTACACTCTGGGGCACCAATATCACATTCCTTTCTGCAACTGATTACGAAAAGCTGTCAACAGCTAAACCAGGTGTGTTTTATCCGGATGATGTATTAAAAAAATCCAATTTATTAGATAATACTCTTCAAGAAAAGTTGAGTAATCTTCTCTCGAGCAAAGAGGCCAGTACCGCTTTTCTTAAAAAGCTGGAACTGTATCCTCAAAACATCGGACGTCGAAGATTTTCAGTTTCGAATACATGCTACAGTCTCGGAGAAGCTGAATAATGAAGACTTACTTGTTTTATGCCAGTCATTTACAAAACTCCAGAAAAAAAGGAAAGTCAGGTTTCATGACCTAATTGACATGGTAGTCGCTATTGGGATTTTAGGTTCATTTGATGTAAAGCTCTGCGATGTTGGAGTTGAAATCCAGGAAAGTCTCACGGAGCTTCAATGTGACGCAGTATCAAGATCCGAATTCACGAAACATAAACAGAATTTTTGGATAGCTAATAATGCCCCTAACAGATATCCCAGACTTGGAGAAATAACTGAAATATATTTCCTTGTATTCCCAATCACATACGTGATTGAATATGCATTCAGCAAAGTGGTTTCCCCAAGAAAAAGTGGAAACAGATTGGACATCGCAGAAAGAGGAGATATTCGACGCTCACGGTCAAGTCTAGAGCCAGACATAAGCAAGCATGCCCAAGGACATTAGGCCCAAAGCTAACATTAATATCTCTACAAAAATTGTTGAGAGAGGACTACATCGCCTCATTCATGACGTGCCTTACAGTTAAATTCCTAAATACTCAAATACAAATGGAATTAAATAATGACGATTTTTGTGTAATTACAGACAAGCGGCTTGATTTTCTCGCACAATGAATGTCATCATGAGGTGATGAAACTTAAAAAAGGAGGTTTATACGGTAAAAAGCATCTATAAAACATTAAAAATTTAGCAATCATAAAAAGTATACCAATATTACCACTGGAAATCACAGCTTTGTATCTGTTAGGTGTTGCGAATTGCTCAAATTGTAGTGATAAAGAGTGGAGGTCATGATAAAATCGAAAGCTTCGAAAGTGGTCCACGGCTGAATAAAGGCTGAGAATGCCTGATCTAGACGGTCGAATGTTTTCGAGAAATCCAAGTATAATTAACAATGAGCAATGATTAATCATTGGATTAAAGCAAGTGCTTGACACACCCGTAGGATGGTTGGGGTGAATATGATGAAATCAAAGTATATCTGGGTCATCTACCGAACGTCTGCCGAGATGAATGCTTTCATAAATTACATCAGCGTAAAAGTAAAAAGGCAAGCCTAACCTACAAGAAATACACTGGTGTGCAGTGACCCTTGATATAAGGATTAAGAAAAGTAATATATGGTCGCTCACTTGATTCCATTTGGTACATAAATCTTATAGAAAAACATGCTTAGCGTAATCTACAATATAGGAATTTAGGTAACAAAATGCTGGGAGCTAAGAGTAACATCTAATCGTATTTTGAAAATGTCCAAGGTAGGGGAGGATACAACTGAGTCTGGGAGTGCGTTCCAGGGTTGGCAAACCCGAAGGGAAAAGTAATTACATCGACACTCTAGACGGCTATATTGTTCCTACAATTTTAAGCAGTTACCCCTGAGCTGCGTGTTGTGGCTAAGTTTCAGCAAATGGCGGCATACGTGGTTGGGGTCACACAATATCTGATACGCTAATATGAGATCACCGCGCAGCCTTCGATAGCGCCCGCTGAGAATCCCCAGCAACTTCAGCCTTCGGTGGTAAGAGTGATAGCGCAGGCCCTTTACATTCTTTGTTGCTATTCGTTGTGGTGCCTTTAAGGACTCTAAGTACCGCATCAACCAAGGTTGCCAAGCTTGGATAGCGTATTCAACATGCGGGCGCACGTAGGAATTGTACATCATTGGGAAGATTGGTGGGTCAAATCTCCCGAATGCTCTTCGCAGCATGCCGATGTACTGGTTACGTCTTTTCGCAGCTACCTCAGTCTGTTTTGAACAGTCGAGGTCGCTCTGTACGATCACACCCAGGTCACGTTCCTGGGAGCTCTTCTGCAGTCCGTTGGTCCCAAGTGAATAGGTGTAGTTATGACTATGGCGTAATTGCACAACGCGACATTTGTCTACGTTGAATGGTAAGGCGTTTTGAACTGACCAGTTCGACACTGTGTTAACATCGCACTGGAGCCATTCATGGTCGTCCGGTCCTCTGATCATTCGCCATATCTTGATATCAGCAGCGAAGAATAGGAAATCGAAAGCAATTGATCTCGCCAAATCGTTAATGAACACCAAGAATAGATGAGGTCCAAGCACCAAGTCTTGTGGTACTCCACACGCCACATCGATTGCATCGGACAATGATTCTCGGACTCTCACCGCTAGTCGTCGTTCTTGTAGCAAATTGCTAATCCAACTCAGGATTGGGTCACCAATGCCGTAGTTCCGAAGCTTCTGAAGGAGAATTCGATTGTCTAAACGATCAAACGCTTTTGAGAAGTCCAGGTAGATGACATCGAGTCATGCTCCATCAGCAACAGCTGCAGTCCAGCTATTAAGTGCAATTAATAGGTTAGTATTACACAAAGACTTTTGACGAAAGCCATGTTGCTCTGGGGCTATAAATTTGTGGCTTTCCAGATACTGCATCAGCGCATTTGCGATGATTGATTCCATCGATTTGGATAGTACGGGAAGTAGTGTTATTGGACGGTATTTGGTAGGGTCAGTGCGGCTACCTCCTTTATGGATAGGAGTGATGACCCCTCGTTTCCATACTGGTGGAATACGGTTCTCTTCTAGATATCGCTGATAGAAAACAGCCAGTGGTTCTGTTAGATCATTAGATACCGCCTGCAGAGCCTTTGGTCGGATGTTGTTGACTCCAGGAGAACTGTGGATACGCAAGCATAGCAATTTCTTCAACACAGCTTCCGAAGTGAAGGTGATGTTGTCTAAACCCAACGGTGGATTAATAGAAACGTGGAGAATATTTGGGCTCCTTACCTGCTGGAAAGTTTGAGAGTAATGAAGCCGTAGGAGATCAGCTGCGTCCATTGCTGATCGCGTTCGCCCATCAGCCGTGACTAGTGCTGGAATCCCCTCCTTCACCTTTCGGAGGCCGTTAACGTGTCTGTATTGAAGTTTGCGGTTCGTGCAGAATCGCTTCATGAACTCCTGCTGATGCGTGACCTTGTCTTCGCGGATCAGTTTCACACAGAAGTTACGATGTGTCACGTATGCAGTCCAGGTTTCGGCATAAAGGGCAGTCCTTGTGAACTCGCCATGCCAAATCCCTCAGGGGCATACATTTAGGTGTTCTGCTCCTCATAAATGACTTATGCTTGCTTTTGGGTTGGAAGGACTTCTGTTCCGATGGGCGCGCTACCAGTGTGCTAAACGTCCTTGTAAATGTTTCCCAGGCAACATCAACATTCACTTCAGTGTCAGCTGACTGGATCCAGCTACTCCCTGCTATTAGCAAATTCGTTGTGCACGATCGATCTTGACGGAAGCCGTGCTGCTCAGAAATAATTCTGTTTCCAAATAGCCCACCTGCGCATCGTCTATGATGGATTCTATCCCTTTGGGCAGTATAAGGTGAAAGAAAACTGGGCGGTAGTTTGAAACCTCGGTTCTGCTTCCAGTTTTTGTGAATGTGTGTTATTATTCCAAGTTTCCACATGGCAGGAACTTAGTTCTTTTCTAAGCAGCGCTGGAAGAATTGAGCCAGTGGCCCTGATAATCGACTTGCTGCTGCTCCTAGTGCCTCTGGGCGAATACTATCGACACCCGAGGATTTGTGCTTGCGCAGTGTGGTCAGCCTGTGCAAGACAGTTTCGGTGGTAAAGGAGATGTGAGTGAGTCCCGGCGGCGGGGAGATAAAAGCTGGAGGATTTCCTAATGGTAATACCCTCTGGAAGGTGAAGGCATATTGCATCCGCAGCGCGTTTGCTGCTACCGCAGCCGTTCGTGTTGGGCCACCAGCCATCGTGAGTGGCTAACATGCTTATACAGCAGTTTGTTATTGGCGCTGAAGGTATTTGTCATGTACTACTAATGCGCGGCTTTGTCCTTTCTGAGCAGTTGTGTGCAGTAATTTCGTTGGGCTACGTAGTTATCCTAGCTTTCTGGTGCTGGGGATAATCTATACTCTCGCCACGCTGCACTGCGGACTGCCAGCAATATTTTTGTTCTGCTCCTTACGTCTCATGGTCCGCATCACGGTATTCTGCATTGCAGAGGAAGTTGAGATTAATAACTGCATGATCACTGCGACATAACGTGCAGTCTACAACTAACGCATAAAACATATGTTTTTCGTTGGTAAGCACAAGAGCAAGAACGGATGGCCTATTATCTGTTCCGAACCAAGTAGGCGAAGTGACATGATTATAAGGCGACTCAGAGACACCCTACCATGCGGCCGCACTTTAACTCGTCTCTCGCTTTGCCCTCTGTGGCGACTCCAATTCTCCCCACACAATATTGTGCGTGCGCTCGTTCGAACCAGTTCGACGAGCTCTACCAAGTGCTTTCCATCTCCTGGATCTAACCTGTTTGGATTACACTCTTGCTCCAGTTCCCAGTTTTCGGAATATTCTTTGCCGAATTCCACTTGTGTAACTACATCAAACCAGTCTTTCGCGAAAAGCTTCCACCCACTAACGGTAGTGAGAACACGAACGACCGGGTAAAAACAATGTTCACGCCGCACGCCCAACCGGCCACCAAACGTCTGTGTGTGCAACTCAATGACATGATTCAAATTAGGGCATGTACACAGGCTATGCAGAAAGGCTGACAATCGATCAATCAAAGCTAGTCATTCCCGGGGCGAAGGATCGATACGATGTCTCACGAACGAGCGAAATGTACAGAGTAAGGGAAAAACCATTAAGCATAAGATTCAGTGTCAACCCAAGCTAGTCACAAAAGTGAAGTAATAGAAACGTATGTGGGGAACCGTAAAAGAGGACGGGGTGAGTGGAATAAAACTCACAAAACAACGGAGAGTGGTGGAATATTCTTACCTCCGCTATACACCTCTCCCTCCTTAAAAAAGTTAGTTACCTGTACGGAACATAGCTTTTCCGACGCGGGTCCACTTGAAACGGCTGTGCGAATTTTCTTGTTCGTTGGGGTCTGTTCCGACCTTCTTGTTCCGGGCATTCCCTTGGTTGAAATTCTCGGCGTGAAGAAGCACTTGGTTTGCCATTGTCAAGCAACTCATTAACATCAAATCTGTCGGCATTCTGAACATCACCTTCCAGTGTACACCGCAGTTTCAGCTGATTTGCGTGACGTCTCCATACCTGCGCACCAACTTGAACATCGTACATCACCCGTCCCCGACGTCGCACGATGCGTCCTGGTATCCAGCTGATCCGCCGTCCCTGAATAGCCGCTGCAGATACAAATTCGCCAACTCTGAACATCCTTCTCCGTGCTCCGTACCGCCTGTTGTATTGCTGCTCCATTGCTAAGTTCCTTGTTTGTGGGAGAGGACGCCTGGGTGTCAGCAAATCCAGTGTAGTTCTCAATCTGCGACCCATTAGGACTTCAGCTGGTGACTTCCCATCGGGTGCATTGGGATTGGGAGTCACTCGATAATTCAGTAGGAACCGGTCCAGTCTTTCGTCCAACGTTCCCTCGCCTTTTGACTTCAAAAGTGCTCTTTTCAGGGTATCGACGAATCTTTCCGCTTGGCCATTTGACTGTGGATAATATGGTGCTGTCCTCACGTGCTCGATTCCATTTTGTGCGCAAAACTCGGCGAATTGATAGGACGTAAACTGCGATCCGTTGTCGGAAATAACGGTTTTTGGTAGGCCATGCTGACTGAATACATGTCTCATTTCCGAGATCGTGCTGTTTGAGGACGTGGTTTGCATCCGGATCACTTCCGGCCACTTACTGTACGCGTCAACCATCACAAGAAATTCCACCCCCTCGACTGGTCCTGCGAAATCAACATGTATGCGCGACCAGGGAGATTCTGGATTCGACCAAGATTGCAATGGCACACGCACCGGCAGTTTGGATGCACTGATGCATCTGGAACAGGATCGACCGATATCCTCAATTTGGCTGTCCATCATCGGCCAAAAGACGTAGCTGCGAGCGAGTGCCTTCATGCGGGCGATTCCTGGATGGCCCTTGTGCAGCTCTCTTAGTATGCGCTGTCTGAGCACTTCTGGGATGACTATGCGATCTGCGAAAAACAGACAGGAATCAACTTCCGACAATGCGCCTCGCCTTGTGAAAAACTGGGTCAAAGCTTCGTTCGGACACTTCTTTGGCCATCCACTTCTTGTATAGGTTAATACTTCTTGTAGCACAGCGTCCTGTTTAGTGGCTTGCGCAACCATTAAACCATTCACTGGCAAGTTACACACTGCGTCTTGTATCATGTAGCTGACGTCCGATTCGGCTGCAATGGATGCAATGACTGCGTCTTCTTGATCGCGTCTACCGGTATTGATCAGTCTGGACAGGGCGTCCGCTTGTCCAATAGAATCAGTGGACAAATACCGCATGCCAAAATCATACCCCAGGAGCAGAGTTGCCCAGCGCTGAAGTCGACTGGCTGTATATGTCGGAATGCCTTTCTTAGATCCAAAGATTGCCAAAAGCGGTTTGTGATCAGTCACCAGCGTGAATCTTCTGCCATATATCATCTTGTGAAATCTCTGTACGGCAAAGATGATAGCCAACGCCTCCTTCTCAATTTGACTGTAGTTCTTTTCAGATGCGGTCAGCGCTCGTGCCACATGTGCCACAGCCTTTTCGGACCCGTCTGGAAAGCGATGTGAGATGACAGCACCAATTCCATAACTCGAAGCATCCGTAGCCACGACAATCTCCTGCTTCGGATTGTAATGCGTAAGGAGCAAATCTGATTTCAGCAGAGATTTGAGTTTGTCAAAAGCTTCTTGACACTGTGCGGACCAGTTCCATTCAACATCTTTCATCAACAATTGGTTTAAAGGATGACGTAATCGATGCATGCAAGGTAGGAACTCACTATAATGACTCACCATCCCAAGGAATGAGCGCAAGGTTGTGACATCCTTTGGTGCCGGTAATCTGTCTATGGCCTCGATATTTTCAGGATCAGGCCGTCGACCGTTCTCATCAATCACGAAACCCAGGAACTTGATGGATTTCAGGAAAAATTTGCATTTGTCAGCTCGCAACCGGAATCCATATTCCTTAATTCTCATCATCACGTCATCCAGTCGTTGAAACAATTCCTCCTGGGTTCCGCCCATTATGATGATATCATCTAGATAGGCTGCTGCTCCCGTCAAGCCAGTCAACATAGCGTCCATAACTTGTTGAAAGATTGCAGGTGCAGTTTTTACTCCAAATGGCAAACGATTATACTGGTAAAGGCCGCGATGCGTGTTGATTGTTAGCAGCTTTCTGCTTTCCGGTTCGACCTGCAGTTGCAAATAAGCGTCTGCCAGATCCAGAGTAGCAAAGTACTTGCCTCCATTCAGCTTTGCAAACACGTCGTCTGGGAGTGGAAGCGGGTACTGATGGGGTTCTAATGCAGCATTCAAGCCGGTTGAAAAATCTGCACACAAACGAATTGAGCCATTCGGTTTTCTGATCACAACGATAGGCGCCGCCCATTGTGAGAAACTGACTTGCTCGATCACTCCGGCCTGCTGTAAGCGATCAAGCTCATGCTCCACGAGTGCTTGGGATGCGTGAGGGACTGGACGTCTGGGTCGGAACACTGGCTTTGCCTCAGGAAGCAGGGTAAGCTTTGCCTGCATTTTCGTGCAATGTCCAAGCTCTGATTGAAATACACATGCATACTTCGATTGAAGCAGTTCTGCAATACTTTGACCCGGCTGATTCGATACGGCTGTATGAAGCACCGCGACATTATTCTCAGAACAAATGTGACTCAGTGGTACGTCGAGTAGATGCAGCTTCTCGATCCAATCGATGCCGAGCAGATTTACGTCACTGCTCGTAACCAAGTAAATCGTGCCACGAAGATTCAAGCCATTGAAGCTGATTTCGCACTCAATCTCACCATCTAATCTCAGTGGTCCCCCAGATGCATTTTTAGCCGTCAGGGTTGTGCGTTTGAATGCTGGTCTCCCAAGCCTCTTCCAGACTGATCTCGAGATGATTGTAATGTCGGACGCTGTATCCAGCTGCAACGTGATAGGGACACCATTGACTTTTACTGACACGTACTTTCTCTTGCGTGCAAGTTCTGTGCGAAAGGCGGCGAGGATTATCTTTGCGGCCGGTCCGTGAAAATTGGCTCTTCTAAAATTGGGATTTACGCGCATTTTTGGGGGAAAAGAACGTCTGAAATTGTTCACAACTCGGCAGTGGGTTTCCTTATGGCCAATCCGTCTGCACTTCTGACATTGGTGCGTTTTATATGTGCAATCTCTCACAAAATGCCAGGCGCCACAATTCCAGCATGCGGTCGGGGGCTTCGGAGTTGATCCAGTTCGATTCATTCCTTTACGTCGGATAGCTGTACGACAAATTTGGGGTTCAGTTTTGTGATCAGCAGTTTCAACCATTTTTGTATCGTGCTTCAAATTAATCAGCCGCTGGCATTCTGTAGTGATATCCTGCAACGTCAGTTGTGGTTCCTGTTCAAGCTTGTGTAAAATTCGTGTGCGAATATCGGCATCAGCGGGGGACTGGAGACTGCACACAAAAATAAGACTCTTAAATTGATCCGCAGTCATCGTGCCCAGTTTGAATCGTTCACATTCGCGGTTCACAATCCCAGCATGAGTGACAAAGTCATGGACATCGCGTTTGACCAACTTCAAACAATTGTACCGAATGCTGAACAAAGAGGCTTGCTCACTGAAGATCTGCGTCAAAGTTCTCACGGTCTCATCAAAGCTGAAGTCCCTTGCGTTTTTCGGCAACACGAAATTTGTGTAGCGTTCATGCTCCACTGCTCCAAGTTTTCTCAACAACAATCGAACTTTCCAGGCATCATCTTGGTCAGCAAACTCCACTCGAAAAATATCCTCATACTTCTTAAACCATGAATCGAAGGTTACACCACTCAATCCATCGAACACAAATTCTGTGATTGATGCAGTAAGGGCGTCCACTGATGATCGTGCAGTCGTCGTCGTCGTCGTCGGGGGTTCTGTCTGAAGGTTCAATTTCTGTGTGAGCAATTCGATCAGCTGCCTTTGCGATTTCTCAAATTGCAATTGTTGCTGTTGAAGTAAAGTCTGCAATTGCTCGAACGAAACCGACATGGTTCACCACTTCTCGTCGCCAGAGAAACTGTTGTGTCGGAACCCCACGATTGCTTCCACCCACTAACGGTAGTGAGAACACGAACGACCGGGTAAAAAACAATGTTCACGCCGCACGCCCAACCGGCCACCAAACGTCTGTGTGTGCAACTCAATGACATGATTCAAATTAGGGCATGTACACAGGCTATGCAGAAAGGCTGACAATCGATCAATCAAAGCTAGTCATTCCCGGGCCGAAGGATCGATACGATGTCTCACGAACGAGCGAAATGTACAGAGTAAGGGAAAAACCATTAAGCATAAGATTCAGTGTCAACCCAAGCTAGTCACAAAGGTGAAGTAATAGAAACGTATGTGGGGAACCGTAAAAGAGGACGGGGTGAGTGGAATAAAACTCA
>CALYDF020006014.1:0-13848 GCA_944474145.2 Dicrocoelium dendriticum | reverse complement strand
ATCGTCACCAATGTTTCATGGCAGCCGAACATGCTGAAGATTTGTTGCAACCTAGAGACGGTTGCGCTGGTTTTCGTGCTTCTCATGTGGAACACTTCTGGCCACCTGCTATAAGCGTCGACCACTATGAGAAAGCTCTGGCCATTGATTGGGACTGCAAAGTCGACATGAACACGACTCCAAGGTTTAGTTGGTTTAGGCCATGAGCGGAGTTCAGTCTTCGGCGGTAGCGCACTTGCCACAACTTGTAGCTAGCTGCTCCAGCTGCCTGTCCAAAAACGGTCAATACACATAACTTCTGGCAAGCGCTTTCATTCGGTTGAGCCCTGGATGTCCTGCATGGAACTGTCGCAGCACTCTTTGTTGTAACGCCTGCGGGATGACTACTCTGTCTGAGAACATGATGCAATCGTCCACAATGGAAAGCGAATGTCTTCACTGAGAGAACTGCTGCATTTCGGCAGATGAACACGAACGTGGCCAGCTGGTTCTGTGGAAGTGTGTCACCTGCTTCAGGATTGGGTCTCGAAGCGTTTCGGCCCGCACAGCATCGGCCGTAACTGGCATACCATGTAGTGCCTCGTTCATCGGGAATTTTACATCAGGTCAGATCTCAACTGAGGCAATGATGGTGTCCACGTGTTCTTGCTGCTGGGAATCAATGAGGCGTGACAACGCATCTGCTTGGCCCAGCGAATTCGTTGACTGATAACGGATTTCAAAATCATAGCCCAGCAAGGTGAGTGCCCATCGTTGGAGTCGATTGGCTGCATAGGCAGGAATTCCCCTCTTCGATCCGAAGATGGCCAGCAGCGGCTTGTGATCGGTCGAGAGTTTGAAGCGGCGACCATATAGCATCTTGTGAAATTTCTTCCCAGCAACCACTATGGCCAAAGCCTCCTTCTCGATCTGACTGTAGTTTCTTTCAGCTTTTTTTCAGCGTCCTAGCGGTATGTGCGATCGCCTGCTGAGATCCATCTGGGAACGTATGTAAAATAACGGCACCGATACCTAGACTCGATGAGCCTGCGGCAAGGACAATTTCCCGAGAAGGATCAAAATGAGTTAGGAGTAAGTCTAAAGCCAACAATGACTTGACCAGCTCAAACACAGTCTGGCATTCTGGTGTCCCATTCCATGTTTGGCCCTTGCTCAGCAACTTATTCAACGGGGAACGCAGGCGATATAGTTCGGGCAGAAAAGCGCTGTAATGACTGATTAGGCCACAGAATGAACGCAGCGACTGCAAGTCCACAGGTGGGGGCATCTTTTGAATAGCTCGGATATATTCCGGAACCGGGCGACGACCGTCTTTTGAGAAGATGAAACCGAGAAACTTGGTGGTTTGTGTAAAAAGGTACACTTATCTTACCGGATACGGAAACCATATGACTGGATAGGTACAAACACTTCAGCGAACCGCTGAAATAGTTCTTCTGCCGTCCGACCCAAGGCTCCAGGAACTCCCGCGAGCATGGTGTCTATCAGCTGCTGGAAAATGGCTGATGCTGTTTTCACGCCAAAATGCAGGCGGTTGTATTGGTACAAGCCACGATGCGTGTTGACATTCAGCAATTCTCTTGAGCTTTCATAAACCTACACCTGGTGGTGGGGATCGGACAAGTCGAGCTTGGCGAAACACTTCCCACCATTCATCTTGGCAAAGATATCCTCTGGTATCGGAATGGGGTATTGATGGTCGTCCAATGCGGCATGCAGGCCAGTCGAAAAATCGGCGCAGACTCGCACTTTACCGTTCGACGTTCTCACAGCAACAATCGGCGCAGCCCATGAAGATAGTTCACTGGTGTGATGACACAGGCTGGTTCCAGTCGGTTGAGCTCTAAAGACTGGCTTGGTTCCTTCACGAAGACACAACCTTGCTTTGAACTAAGTGCAGTGGCCGAGACCATCTTCATACAAGGCGACAAACTGCTGCTTTAGCTTTCTTGTCATCTCTTCTATCGACAATGATGCATGTACTGGGTCGGTATGTACTCTATTGAGATCTGACCCATTGGAACATCAAACAGTTGTAATTTTCCCAGCCAGTCAAGTCCAAGGAGGTTCAAGTTTGGTCGATCAGACAAGTAGCAGGTTTCGGCCTTTTCCACTCCGTTGAATGCAATTTTGCAATTTATTTCTCCGACCAACTTCAGCACTCTACCGGATGCATCGTACGCGACTTTGTTAGAATCAGCCATCTTCGGCTTCTTTATGTGCTTCCAATTGTTCTTGGAAATGATCATTATATCTAATGCCGTGTCGAACCGCAGCCGGGTTGGGATTCCGTTGATAAGCACAGTGATAAATCGGCGGCGTGTTTTAGAATCGTTGTGAAAAGTAGCAATCACCGATAGGGATTCTGCGTCAGGTTTTCTAAAGTTCTTCCTTCGGTAGGACTGCTTCACATTTCTTGGCCGGGACTGATGGCAAATGTCTTCCTTGTGGCCGCGTTTATGGCACTTATCACAAATATGAGGCTTGAATGGACATTTCGTGCCAACCGCCATTCACCACATGACCAACAAGGTGTAGGCGGCTTGTACGGCTTTTTGATGAATGACTTTTACGAGCCAGGCTTTCTTGCTTTTTGCATAGCATGAACAGTATCGGCATTGGTGGGGCGACTCTGCTTAATCATAGCCGTGTCGTGTCTCAGGGTAATTACCCGTTTGCATTCGCCTACAAGAGACTTCAATGTCAAATCTCGGTCCTGAGCCAAATTAGCAAGGAGCCGAGTGCGGATTTCTGCGTCGCATGGAGACTGTAAAGCGCTGACAAATGTAAGACACTTAAACTGGCCATCCGTCCAACAGCGTAACTTGAAACGTTCACACTCACGATTAGCCATGTATGCTAGTGCCCATTATCCTCTGTATCACGCTGTACAATTTTTGAACACTGATAGCGAATGCTAAACAAAGATGTCGACACACCAAATATTTCTTTGTTGCCACTGCTTCATTGAAAGTGATGTTCTTCTACTCTTTGGGCATTATGTGAATAAATAAATAACTGTGGTCGAGGAATCTTGTATGTTCATTAGCACCGAGCTTGCGAAGCAAAGGACACCCTTTCCATGAATACCCTTGACGGCTGAAATCCGTCTGGAACATACCCACACAACGTCTGAACCACGCCTCGAAAGTGCATTCGGAATCAGCATCATAATGAAATTCAGTGATTGAATACATAAGAAGAGCAGGTGAAACAGCCTGGGTGTCCCGTGTAGCTGCTCCGTTTAAGCATTGCGTTAAACTTTCAATCATTTTCATTTGTGTTTCCATCTGGAATTGTTGCTGAAGAAGCAGCTTTTGAAAATTTTCGGTAGAAATGTTTGTAACGTTTCCGTGTTGGTCCGTCGCCATTGTTAGATCTTCGTTTATTTCGCTATTCCGAATTAACTACCCAGAAATTTCTCTGCAAAAATTCTAGCCCAGCCGAAGAACAATCAAAATTCCAACAGGCTTGACCACGAAAAACGTGGTAACAAAAACTCTGCCATCGTAGCCAGATAATACCGTCGAAGACACAGTCCTCGCAACACTGAGGCAAAACTACAATTAGCTGGGTGTTAGAAAACGCGTTCGCCTGCTCGATCGATTGTCTGATCGACCGGACGGGGTAGAGGATTCTCTTCAGCCAAGCTTACAATCACCATTATATACTTTATTCTTTTACGTTTGTATCTGATTCCCGGATAGTTATAAATACCGTTATGGGAAGGCACTGTCGATAAATCCGGTTATTCTACTGATTTACCATTTGCTTCTACAGAAACGAAAATTGGAGGCGCGCTACCAATAGTTACAAAGCACATCGCCTACTTACTTCTTCAGTGATTCTGCAATTAACTTTACGGCAGAACTTTTAAATTACAGACAAATCACATTTCAAATTTGTTGAAGCTGGAAAATACTTTGAATCGGGCGTGGCTCCATTTCTTTTCTGAAGCTAGGTGCGTTCGGAACTCCATTGACCTTTGCGAGTGGCCTACTATAAAGAATGACATCATGGCTCGTAAGAGGCATTGGAGAAGGCGTGTAGAGACAAACAATTTCCGGTACAAATTCCCTGCTGTCTCATACGCGCCAGGCGAGCATCGGGCAAATTCGTATATATGCAATGCTGTTCGGTGAAGAAGTGTGGCCATCACTGTGTTCCCCAGCACAAGCTGGAAGACTAGGTGCTTATACAGCAACCAGTCATTTAGCTGTCTGAACCTGGTGTCAGAAAACCTACTAAAGAATGACACTGATAAGCTCTCGTGAAGCCAGGCCTGCGACCTAGCTCGTGCGAAGATCGAAGTTAGCGAAACCTTAAATATTTCGTTAACGTTTTCGTCTACTGATATAAACCGACAGTACTGTACAGTATTTGCTATGAGGAAACTATCCTATATTTTATTTAGTTATATTGTCAATCAAGACAAACGTTAACACTGCGGGCATGCTGAACATCGCGTAAATAGTCAAGAGTTCACACCAAGGGGAAAATTGCCGGGACCGCGGCGAATCAGAATATTCTTTTGTAGTCGGTATTCCCCGCACTATCTCAAGCCTCTCACACTCTCGAACTAACTTCTACGCCTACTCGGCCAAGTTGACAAGACCACCTTTGACCTTAATGAAGGTAAATATGCGATTGTTGTTCTGCTGAGTCGTCTCAAGAACCATCCCAGATATTGAACCGTTTATAACTGTTTAGGTAAAAGCGATGGTTTATGTATGGAAATAGATTCAGAGTCACCTAAATGAATGAATGAAAATTTGCTACCTTTTCAACAGAGCGATGCCCAGCGGTGATTGATTTGCAATTATGCATGCAGACAAAAGTGCTTCGAAATAAATAAATAATAAATGTTTAAGTCCCAGCAGTGCATAGCACGCGTGCGAAGGCAGGATCATAATAATAATTATTATATAAAATATACATTGTCTCACGCCTTTGCCGGTGTGTCTCGTTTTAACGAGAGTATACCATTTATTTATTTATTTATTATGTTAACCAATAAAATACGGGATATGTTGGCCTGTATATGTAGTATACGAGTTAGTGTGCATGGTGAGTGAACCTGTGAACTGGGGCTAAATTCCTGAGCTTGTTTATTTGGTAGCCATCGTATGAAGTGATCAATGGAACTCTTTGAATCGCATGGCCTTCTCGAAAAGGGGATCTTCCGGAAGGAGAAGGGCGATGACATTATTTAGTGGCTTGTCACCTCCGCCACGTCTCAGTAAATAAATAAATAAATAAATATTTTATTCTCGACTATGCGAGGCACGCCCATGGAGGCATGATCAGGTATGTACAGCTGTACAGACATTTTATGGCAACTGTAGTGACAGTAGAAAATTGTTCATATGTCCATGCTTGGAACTGTGCAATGGTGAACGTGCGAAACAACGATTTGGTTGTAGTGGATCGGGACCAATTTGGTTGGACATAATCGCTCTGCCATATATTGCAGTCATACCTCGAAAAATAATAGATTGAGTATCCTGAATGATCCAATGGAAGATAATTGAAGAGCACGCCAAAATGATGACGCTAATTGATCTCATTGCAGAAGAGCAGTAGGGAGAGTTGAATGTTATAGGAAGAAATTCATCACATCTAGGCTCACTCAGACAGCCGTCACACGCCCGGAAATGCACTGTACGCGCGTTTCATCCTTTCGGGAATCGTCAGCAGCGCGCATTCAATCAGGCCCTGGTTGGGATCGAACCCGCAACTCGACTGTTGCCAGTCCGTGGTTGACACCACTGAGCTACGGGGGACGGCAACGACCATCGTGAATAAGTTACTAGATGTGATATTGATCTGCCAGTGTGAAGTTATGGGCAGTGACTTTATTCGGTGGCGAGTCACATTCGCCATGTTGCAGTGTCTTTAAACGGACATTTGTGGCTTTTTATAGGGAGAACGCTTGCCAGGCGAAAACCCACCACCTCCTGAAACACTGCCGCTAATCCATTGAGTGGCAAGTTGTAACTGGCTATGTTTCTCGTTGAAGGTTCGTTTGCTCCGTTATTCGCAGTCGAGTTGCGTCAAATTTTTCTGCTGACTGATGCGCGCTTGGGTCCTGTCCTGTGTCAGATCGGTAGGCCAGGAACTAGACATGCTTTCTGGATATGTTGTGATAATCATCTGCAGAACCACGTGAAGTCACCGAAGGATAGACGGTGAAATATGTTGAAGTATTGGATGATAGGATAAGGTAGCGAAAAAAGAATCGCAGATTCCATGGGTATGTAATGAAATGGATTAGAAATATGGGAAACCTCGGCCATTTGAGCGGTCAAAGCGGATTGAAGAGCTCAGAATGACCGAATGCTCAAGATTTGTATCGGCCGGAGAATGTGCCTTCCGAAGTCGAAAGTCCTCCAGTCAAGAGATATGTGGTAGTGGTAGGTACATTGAACTCAGTGGTTCAAGCCGCGGAAGGATTGTATTTGTGCAAGATAGCGAATGATTTGTCCGGTTGGTAAGTTATAAAAGAGTTGATAAGTTTCCGCTCATGTCCAGGTAAAGAAACTGTGTGCTTTGTATTGTTGTCGCAAAGGTGGACAATTCCTTGGGTGGGTGTCACCGTACCTGTGACAGACTCGGGAGAAAAAGGGAAACGAACAGAGACAGCCACACAGACAGAAGAACGGAATGCATCTGGAATGCAGTCAATCAATTGCGGCGATGCCTGAGCTATTGTACGCCTATACATGTAATTGTTATTTAACTATCGCATATACACGTATATCGAAAGTGGCGAAATACGACGAGAATCGAGCAGAACACGGATCAGTAAAGAATGAAAGATCAAAGATGAAGCAGGAGTGTTTGGGGGACCTAAAATAGGCACATGCCCAATCGGTGGAAAGCAGAGCGAGGAGAACTAGGTGGGCAGCAAATAGGAAGGAATATCACTCAGAAGAAGCGACAGAAACGTATTTCCTTAATCTTAAATTGGTAGGAATGCAAGAATTCAGGGAGGACAAACACATGTCAGTTAGCGTCGAATGAAGAAGGAATGCAACAGAAATCACAGGAAGGTAAGCAGAGAGTCGGTAAACGAGGTTCCATTGAGAAGAAGTGAAAAAGCTGCAAAAAGAAGGATGAATAATGCTCAGTGATGTAATTAGGGTAAGGTTGGCGGAGCGTTGCGCCGGAATAGGTAGATAGTATGACGAGCAAAGCACAAAGGATGAGGGGCAAAGAGTGTTGGGACTACAGAGCCTAAATCGTTTATGTGTCGGATGTCTGGAAGCAATCAGAAGGAGACTGGGAGACGAGGATAGATTAGAGCCAAACCCGCAAAGTTCTCCGTCCAATTGAAAAGGATTGTAAAGAGGACGCGAAAAGGAAAGAATGAAGTCTGAAAGGAAAAGTAACTATTGTGGAGAAGTGGAAAAGCGTGCAATGGTCTCGTGGTGTTGTGAACAGACCATTGGGTCTGTCGATGACTCATTGAGAAGGCCTCAGCAGTCTGAGAGGAGACCATTGAGACGAGCCTAACATGTCGACCCATAGAGAGCAAGCGATATTATTATTGCCAGAATGTTAACAGTCGGCAGAAATGGACATGTTAAGCTTTTAAGGGGAATAGAATAAATAAGATAACTCACGACCAGTAATGTTCATGAGAAGAGAGTCACAGAGCGGTACGTCGGCAGAGCATAGAGCATTTCGATCTTAGACTTCCGAGAGTGGTCAGAAAGCAAAAGAGCGTTTAGATGAGCCTGGATAAGTCAGCAAGATGAAGCTAGACCGTCAAATTAAAGTGGGAATAAGAGTAGTGAATGTCACGAGAAAAGAAAATTTGCGGGACTAGAGAAACTATATAAAAAGCCCGTTAGCATGTCAAACGAAGCTCTCAGGCTGAGGGACATGGTGTGTTGTGGCTGCACAGCCTAGAGCACGTGTCTCGTATTTCTGGAAACAGTCAGAAAGTAGGAGACTGGTCAGACGATGCTAGAGTAGAGCCAGGCCCGAAGAGTTATCCGTTCAATGGATAATGGAAGGCAGACAGAGCGCGAAAATGAAAGAATATAATCGGGAAGGAGAGACTTAAGGGGAAGTGGAGGAGCCTACAAACATCTCGAGGTGTAGCGAACAGACCTTTGGTCCTGTCAATGGTACAAAAGTATGGGCTCACTCTTCGGAAAGCAGGAGACAATGGAGAGGAGAGGAGGATATCGGCTCATGGAGAGAAAGCCGTATTAACAGAGCGTCAACAGTTAGAAGCGTTAAGGATAAAAGCGGATATGCTATTGATGGATCATGAGCAGCAGTGCCCTGGAGGCGGGGGAGACAGAGCATTGCGTCTGCAGACGCTTGATCATTTAGATCTCAGAAGTCCGAGTGAGGTCGGAAGGCAGGAGGCCGTACAGCCAGGACCAGATAAGTCAGACCAGAGTGTGATCATTAGGGTCACGGAAGTCGGAAGGTACGAGATCGTTGAGACTATCCCAGAATGTCAGCTCATAGGGTGTTACTAGAGCTTGGTGGATTTTTATAGGGAGCAGGTTAGGCAGGAGAAATCCCGCCACGTCCTGAAACGCGGAAGCCGAACTACTCTCTTGAACAGGGTTAACCCGAACCACCCAGCTGGCACCACGTAGAAAGTGTTCGGCCAGCCAGCCTAAAAGATACAACGGCAAATAAAGTAGCTTACACATCTGCTTATGTAGTCAGTTACTGTTGGGTACCAGGAGCAGTATGGTTCTGGTGCGCGAAAAAATCAAAACTAAAACGCTTGTGGCAATAGCCAACGTAAGGCTTGATCGCCAGGTTGTAATCCATGGTATCATGAGCACAGGAGCCAATGTAAAATTCCGGTACAGTTGTCTTGTATTAAAAGTTGGGAATGTTCGAGGCTTCACAGAGGCATTTGCCATAACAAAAGCGGCTGAATTCAACATTTATTCAACTACTTGCATGAGTTGCATGCAGGATTCCGTTGACTGGGCTGGCTGGAATGGGGTAGCATTCATTTGTGGAACCAAATAAGAGCGTGAGAAAACGGCGGAAGGATAGCATGTGAAGATATTAACTAGAGAAACTGAAGCATTAAAAGAAGGGCGCCATTTTGTCCAACAAAGAATCAAAGGTGAATTATAACGTCAGTTCCATAGTTTTGACAAACCCTTTCCTAGCATCTACCGATTCATCAGCCACTGCACCTATTCCCACGGTGTTGCCATAATACCAAGTTACGTTAAACTTCGAGGGTTAAAATAACTAGTTTTTCTTTGCTCTTTGTGGGTGATTAATAAGGTTGAGTGAATTTGGTAGTGTTATGCCGTTGCGGTTGCGTTCAGTTCATTCGCCAAGATAGGAAGGGAGCAAATCATATCAACGAAGTGCCTGACCATATGAAGCGAAGCGTGATCCTCCGAAACGGCGGCAAACAGTGGCATCATTTATTAGTTAGTCCCACCCGCCATATCACAGTGTTTTTAAACAGACCTTTTTGGCTTTTATATTGCGAACACTTGCCTGCCGAAAATCCAGCATTTCCTGGAACACTGCCGCCGAACCAATTGCTGGAGCAGGATTAACCCTGACCACCCTGTTGACATTACTCGGAGATTGTTTAGCTAGACGAACCGTTAACTAACACTGCGAATTGGCGGAGTTGCCTCGCCACTTGCTAAAGTCCTTGCCCCTACCACGCATTGGTGCGTTGACCGATCCCAACTACCACAAGTTCTGTGCATCTATCTGCTCTCTTACGTCCGCCCCTTCGTGGCTGAGCACGGAAGGTTCAATACTCTGGAACGGCTTTAATAGATATGTCTGCATGCTAACACACCAGAGATGAACTGTGTACACAACTACAACGAACAAGTTTCACACCAACATACTCCACTCCAAGGACCTGTTATTCTTTTCTTTTCGTCTCGCATTCCGAGAGGATAGTTCATTCAATCTTCGGACCATGTGAGCCGACACAACTGACTCCATTTGTATTACCCTCACTCTTAGACCTGCACATTATGCTATCATGTACAACGTCGCGCTATCCTGCTCACTCTCAAGAGACGTGTCACACTTAGTCAAGAATAATTATTTCTTTAATGTTTTTATTACTTTTTGGTTGCTGCTACTTACTGTGCCCGAAAGGGACAAGGTCAATTTGTACACACTTGTTATGCTCATGCATGAAGAGGAAGGAATAAATAACCCGTTTGTTCTCAAGTGCATTAGGACACACCATGTCAGGCATGTTCATAAACGTTAGTGTGCTGAGGTTTCACAGTAGGTACGTAGCGTTGCATGCAATGGGTAGTGACTGCAGAATTTAAGGTTTAAGTATAACAGCATGTCGTTAGTGATGTGATGCAAGTTTGGTATCATGTAAGTATAATGTCGTGGTCAGCAGTAAAGGCGTGATAATAGTCACCGAGTGTGATTAGGGGGTTATTCTTGTACTGTACGTAACAAAATTGGTGTACTGCGATTATGCCCAACGTGCCAGCGTGAATTTGTGGGCGATGACATTATTCGGGGACGAGTAACGTCCGCTACAACGGCGGGGTGCAGTTGACACCTGCGTTACTAAGAGCTACGGATAGCCCCTGCTTGGGACGGAGCGCCCTGGTTTTAGTAAATTTGTCGGCAAACTTCCATCAAATGCTAATGACGAATATTCATACCAATTCACTTAATTCTAGGTACCCAACCTCATTCCGTTTAAATATAAGCAGACTTAAAGAGGATTCATGGCCATTATTTGACGACAGCGTAAATGCTGTTCAGTATTTCGCAACCTACGCCTCTACCGATCGCTACAGTTTAGGCGTCGTCGAAGGATTGGCATCAAATGGTAAACGCCGATTTAACCGAAGATATGCAAGGCTTTGACAGGGTTCATGCTCTTGTTGTAGCTCAAACGAATCATGGATCTATAGTTTGCGCAATAATTTTTGAATGATTAACCAGCACATAAGTGTGAGTAATTCTTTTACATTTAACCGAGAAGCTGACAACCAGTCTCCGCTACTTCAGCCTATGCTCGAGGCCAGCTATTCAGAGTGTATGGCACTAAATGCTACTGACCCCCAATTGTCCGTACAGGAATGCAGTTCTCACGTAAGACAGGTTTTATCAGTATTAAGTCAACCAATGTGCCTTAGTAGTGCGAAAGCTTTTTGGAAGAAATCCAGCAACTTATCCTGCCCTACTGCAAAGCATGTATTATGTATATGGTTGAGGTCTGTGTTGTTGTTGTTAACAACCCCATTAACCATGAAGAAAAGCACCACAACCTACTGCTTAGGCTGAATGAGCTACAACTTCGCTTGAATGCTAGCAAGTGTATGAAATGGAATTCAAGTAGCATTGCTTTATACTCGTGGTACTAGACCAAGTGGTCAGCTCAAAAGAGTTACTCCTGCTTTCCGCAAGCCGTGCAACTACACAAATAAATATGTTTTGTTCGGTGTCCTTATGATCTCTAACGCTTGCCCAACACTGAGAACATCGTTGAGCCGCTGAAGAAACTGACGCGTCAAAAAGGAGAAATCTACTAGGCTAACAAACAAGAATTATCTTACCCGGCCATCCTTACGAGGATTATGTTGGCATCTTTGGTAGCGAGTTGCAACAATAATTAACCAATTTTCTCCTCAACCGTGTGCCAGATGTTGGTTTTGGGCAGTTTTTCCAATACACACCACCGTGTGAAGAAAATGAACGCTTTGTCAGACATCGAAAGGAATTTCTCCGCTGGGTGTAATAGCCACTGGTTTGCGTTGTGTTCTGTGAGCTGTGGCAAACGTATTTTCGCCGGTGTCCATTCGGTTTGCTGTCTGGCTGGAAGAAAAACCTCTACATGGTGTCCGCAGGGTGGTCCTGTTTAAACAGGTTCCGGGAAATGTTTTGGAGGCAGCTATCCGGGAGGTGGTGGGTTATCACTGGCAAGCGTTCTCCCTATAAAAGGCCACGAATGTCTGTGTAACAACATTGTGACATGGCGAGTTAGACTAAGCACTAAATGGTCCCACCACCTTCCGTCATGTTAGGAGGATCACAGCTCGTTGAAGGAGGTCACGCAATTCGATGATTTGATGCGCACCCTTCCTAGCTTGACGAAATAACCGACCACAACCGCAACAGCATAACAGTACCAAATTCACGCAAACTGAATGAATAAATAAATGGGTATATTTCTGGACTGGCTAGAGGCTGCACCAATAATGATTCAGGTCAATCTTTTCATTAATCCTATGCTGTTGCATGGAAGTGGGTAAACTGTGATTATATGTTCATCGTTGGCAATTACGAAAGCATTGGCATTGTTTGGGGTACAGCTAATGGGGTCGTATGCGCCCACCTTGAAATTCTTCTGGTTCCTTTGGGCGATATTGAGCTCCTTGATTCCCTTTGATGCGAAAGTTGCGCAGGGCCGCAGTTGTGCAGGATTGCTTTGGAACAGGATCCAATTCACCACAACTTCGCTTTAAACAAATAGGACTATTTTGGCCCACTCAGTCACCACAATTATAAATAAATCAATAAATAACATTTTATTCTGGGCAAAGCGAGTCACGCCTCTAGGGCATGGTCAGCATATTGCATATTGTTGAGCACATGGAAGAAATAAGAGTGGTGGAATTATAAGGGATAAGAAAAGGCTAAAACTGATTTCGAGAAATGCAGATAAAACTAAAATGGATTTCTTAGGAGACATGCTAAGGCTGCGTACCTTACTAGAAAGGTACAAATTAACAAAAAATATGGCCGAACATTTCTTGCGTTGATATTGATTGCTGGCTCCAAATTTCGATCTGAGTGAAGTAGCGGCATCGCACTCACTTTACTCGCAGTCTATTCATTCTAACTTTTCTTATTTTCCAGATGCTTCGTGTGAGATCTCCAGCGCTAACAACTCCACGAACAGACAGTCGTGAACCATAAACTGTTTATCACTTTTCTCTCTTCGATTGTATAACCTATATTGAGCCTGTTTTACTGTATTGTGCGACTTCCCTTCCGTTCTGCGAGTAAAGGCTGTTCGTCGCCCACTGTGTTCTTCCGTCCCAAGCTCCAGCTAACCGCGTTTACCTGCGGATTGCGTGAATAATGGCATTGTTGTGCTTGTTGTCCTTCAGCTCGCGGATATAAATGGCTTTCCCCGACTATCGCACACTACGGTAACTCTCAGAGAACAGAAAAGCCTACTCCAAGACCAGAATATTGCGTAAAGTAGCACAAATCTAAGCGGCTAAGGACAGGTTTTAACCCCTAAGTGCCATAAAAGTAAAAAAGAAGGCAATACATGCAGCAGTTTGCAAGTTATTTGCAATTGATTGAGGGTCTACGAATAACGCCATTATTCTTTTTCGCTAAAAATGGTTTTCTGCTTTGCACGCAGTTATCAGCAAAAGAAAAGCAAATGTAAACGGTAGCGAAGCGGTGATTGTCCTAAATAGGCATAGCTAGCTGGGAATGCTCTATATTTTAGTGACCTGGAGATTCCCCTGTTTGGCTGCCGCATGCTGCGTAAAATATTACAAAATCACAAAATTATATTTTCTCGATGTACACAGCAAAATAGCCGCTCGCTTGTTTGAACGTTGCTCGCGTTTGTTTGAGTCAACTAGCATCCGCCTTCGAACGGCGCGACGCTCATCGGCTCCGCGGCCATCTTTGCTCTCCGCGCACGCGACCACACCTTTCCCTAGCTAGCTATCTTCCGGTGCCTTATTTTTAGCATAAGATAGCGTTTTGCCCACTTAATAAATTTTTCCTAGCGTTACTTTTGGTGTTCTCCACTCATCGGAGGTTGGCCTTATTTTCGCGTATTGGTTTTAAAGCGTAGCGATCCTGCTTCACGCTTTATTG
>CALYDF020006013.1:0-13815 GCA_944474145.2 Dicrocoelium dendriticum | reverse complement strand
TAGCCATGTTGCGTTGCGTACTGTCATCGCATTTTCGAGTTTCCGCTCCTATACAAAAGTAAACTGATGTACACGTTGATGAAAAACATTTCTCTGAAGCGTCTGCAATCAGCTGGACTTGATGTTGTGTTGACCGAAGTCGAGCCAGGCGACTTCCGGGGGATCTTGGTTAAGGAACGAGCAAGTTGTGGCACGGACGAGCTGAGGTTAGTCGTACGGTAGCTTTTTGAGGGTTCGCATAGGCGAATTGTTCTCATTCCGAGATTCTGCACACCAGTCGGATAGTAGTTGAAAATAATGAGCTGCGTGTTCACAGGACGGACTGAGCTTACTACGAACGTCGGGGCCGGGGTTGCAGAGTCCCAACTTCAAAAAACCAAAACCAATGGGCAAAAAAAGCTACGATGTTTGCGATAAGTAAGTTCCTTCCACAAAACAAGATGCCATCGTACAAGAGTCTTAGGTAGATTAACTCCGGTAACGCATTTCTTAGTTTGCAATATCAGCAAGAACTGAGCAGCTCTCAGGAAGCTTATCAGCGCTCCACCTGCATCGTCGCTTAAGGCAGGCCGATTAACACACGCTGCCGCTTTGTTTGTGTGTGTACCACTGCAAGTCTATTGATCGCTGAATCCGACAGTCTGCGCGTTACGACCCCCATCTGCCCCTACGCCTGACCTTGGTGCGGTCGAACAACTCTCAGTTCGTGTGCGTGTTCTGACCTATTCGTGCGTCACCCCTAGCGCAAAATACACTCACCAAGGCTTTGTTGTAAACAAGAGGACAACTAGCATTCCTATGGTTCAGCGTCGCCTATGTTGTGCAGACAACTGCAGTAAAGTCCTTAAGATCAGTATCACCTGTTCCAGCTGCATTAAATCGTACTGCCCGCAATGTGCAGGCAAATCTGTCCAAGAAGTGAGACAGACAAACCAAGTTGCTGACACAATTTGGTTTTGCCCATCATGTCAAGTGATTCCAGTTGTCAACTGTTTATCATTGCTAATGAAAAAATGCGATAGGATGACTGAAATAATCGCACAATTTGTAAATACTAAGGTCGCTCCCTCGGAGGTAAATATGGCCACGATAATACCTCACCCGGTCAAAGTTAGTTCTGCGTCTAAACCGAAGAAAAGAGCTAGACGATCCAACCGCACTGCAGCCTCTGTGACTCTAAACCCACTGGGTCACCTCACTCCCATCAGTGGGCAAGCCTCAAACATGCCTGCGTCCACTTCTCCAACCATAGACGCTTCACTTGGAGATTCAGCCATGACACCGATAGCTCACAGCCGAAGGAAATCCGGTGCAGATAACAAGCAGGTAACGTACGCATCGATTGCATCGACAAACACACCGGGAGCGACACACACAAGTTCATCTTCAGTACCGAGCACGCGTGGCCCAAAGCAGCTTTCACTGTCAAGTCCAGTGGTGCCCTCTAAACAACCTGAATTGCCGGCAAAAAGTATAAAGCCAACACTTGCTAGACAAAACCACGCTGCGCTAACTCTCGTGTGCACCAATGTTCCCGAATCCAAATCTGGCACAATAAAAGGCAAGTTGCAAGACGATCGCAACCAGTGGAGTTCCATCTGCGAGGCGATTGGTATTCGGGTTGAGCCTGCAATGCTGCAACGCGTAGCACGTCACCCGACCTCAGTGCACTCTGGTGAACCTCGAATTCTTCGAGTAACACTAAACTCAGCAGATGAGACAGAGGCTGTCCTGCTCTCAGCAGTTCGTCTTCGCAACTCACCGAGCGGAGTGCGCATATTACCTGATCTACCTTGGAAAGACCGCGCAAAAGAAGCAGTGGAGTAAAGCAGCTATGCTAATGGGGATAGCGAAGAAACAATATTTGTTCATGGTGTTCTCGAGCTTCTGCGTGCTTTTGATCACGATGCATAAACGTCTGACCGAGAGCAGTGGTGCTACATCCGCGAAGCAGTCTCTGTGAACAATGTTATTGCCAAATCACTGACAAGAGTTCCGTCATCACCTAACTACAACGGCTGCGGTCCAAGACTAATGAAAGTGATATTAGGACTCCGAGGGAATGACGTAAGTGCTGCTGTATAGCTGGTTAAAGTTTCATGCTAGGTTGTCAACAGAGATCCGGCTAAGGGCAGCAAGCAAACGGCCAAGGGTCGGAAGCAATTCGATGGAACTTGTCAAACCTAGCAAATTCTTTATTTGTACAGTCTTGCGGAGAGACCGACACAATCACGCCTAAGGCACACAACAGGAACGAACACAGCATGAGAGAACCGTTTGTTCAGGAACCCGCAATAATGCCATGCAACAGGACTGAAATTCATGAACAAAAAACGATTGATAGCCGGCCCCTTAACGGACGGCTTAAAAACCAGCACAAATTCGTCGTCTATCAATGCACTCCTAACAAGAAAAGCCCTGACTTGCATGTACACAAACACCCAAGGCCTTATAAGCAAGTAGGCCGAACTTCGAGAACTCCATGCCTCACAACAGCTGGACCACGTCATGATTACGGAGGCTTGGTCAAACCCCGAGATAACCGATTCTGAGATCAATTTACACGGTAGGTTGTTGCTTCGGAGCGATAGAACTGGAAAGGGTGGCGGTGTGATACTTTACTGTAATACAAACCTCCGACATGAAGTTATGGATCACCCAGAAATCCGAGCTCCTGACTCGCTTTGCCACCGCCTAGGGTTGCAAAACAAGGACATTTGTCGACTAGCCGTGATTTATCGCCCACCAAACTCTACGTTGGGAATGGACTCCAAACTGAACCACGTTTTTCATTTTGCTTTGAACAAGTCCTACACCCACATTCTTATCGCTATAGACTTTAATGTGCACGACATAGAAACGCCGGCAACCAAATATGAGCAGCTTAAAGCCTATTTGCAAGAGCTAACTGTTAGCCACCCTCTTTACAACCATGTAACCTCTCCCATCAGACTTCGATCTGCTAACAAGCTGTCGATACTGGACCTTGTGCTCACTAACGAAGAAATCATGATTAACGGGATGGTTACAAGCACACCACTGGGTCGTAGTGACCATGTTACTCTACTCTTTGACTATATTTGATATGCGGAGTACCTCGAAAAGGAGGATGATAAAGTGCGTACTGCCAGGCATTATAATGTGTTACCTACGCATGTTAAGGATACACCTTGCACTTTCGTAACCGAATGCCCCCCAGATGTTGCCTTCGAAACCTTTACAAGAACGTTTAGCATACTGGTAGCGCACGCATCAGAACAGAAGTCCTTCCAACCCCAAAACTAACACAAGTCATTTCTGAGTTGCAGAACATGTAAAGGTATATCCCGGAGGGATTTGATATGGCGAGATCACCAGGACTGCCCGAATGCCGAAACCTGGACTGCATACGTGACACATTTTAACTTCTGTGTGAAACTGATCCGCGAAGACAAAGTCAGGCATCAGCAGGAGTTAATGAAGTGATTCCGCACGAACTGCAAACCTCTGTACAGGCACGTTAACGACCTTCGAAAGGTTAAGCGGGGATTGCAGCACTAATCTCAGCTGATGGGTGCACGCAATCAGCGATGGAAGCAGCTGATCTCCTACGCCTCCATTACTCCCAAACTCTCCAGCAGGTAACGAGCCATAACATTCTCCTCATGTCTATTACACCACCGTCGGGTTTAGAAAACACCACCATCACTGTGAAGGCTGTTTAGAAAAATTGGTTATCCTTGCATATCCACAGTCCTTCCGGAGCTGAGAACAACCTACCAAAGGCTCGGCAGACGGTAGCTAATGATCTAGCAGCACCACTGGCTGTTTTCTATCAGCGATGTCTAGAGAAGAACCGCATTCCACGAGTATGGAAGCGAGGGGTCATCACTCCTATCCATAAAGAAGTAGCCGCACTGACCGTGCCAACTGCCGTCCAATGGCACTACTTCCCATACCCTCCAAACTGATGGTATCAATCATTGCGGATGCGCTGATGCAGTATCTGGAAAGCTACAACATAATAGATCCAGAGCAGCATGGCTTTCGTCAAAAGCATTCGTGTAATACTAACTTATTGATTGCACGTAATAGCTGGACTGAAGCTGTTTATGATGGAGTAGGAGTGGATGTCATCTACCTGGACTTTTCAAAAGCATTTGATCGCTTAGACCATCGAATTCTCCTTCAGAAGCTTCGGAACTGCGACATTTGCGATCCAATCCTGAGTAGGATTAGCAATTTTCTACACGTACGACGGCTAGTGGTTAGAGTCCGAGGATCATTGTCTGATGCAATCGATGTGGCGTGTGGAGTACCACAACGCTCAGTTCTTGGACCTCGTCTATTCTTGGTGTTCATTACCGATTTGGCGAGATCAATTACTTCCGATTTCCTATTTTTCGCTGATGATATCAATATATGGCGAAGGATCAGAGGACCGGAAGACCATGAACGGCTCCAGTGTGGTCTTAACACAGTGTCGAATTGCTCAGTTCAAAACGCCCTGTCGTTCAACGTAGACAAATGTCGCACTGTACCTTTACGTCATAGACAAAACGACATCCATTTGCAAGGGATTATTGGATTGCAGAATAACTCCCAGGAGCGTGACCTTGGTGTGATCGTACAGAGCGACCTCAACCGTTCGAAACAGGCTGTAGCTGCGAAAAGAGGCAACCAGCACGTCGGCATGCTGTGAAGAGCATTCGGGAGATTTGACCCATCAGTCTTCCTAATGATGCACAATTCCTATGTGCGGCTGCATGTTGAATACGCTATCCAATCTTGGGAACCTTGCTTGAAGCGCGACGTAGAGGCGTTATAGGCACCACAACGAACAGCAACAAAGAGTGTAAAGGGCCTGCGCTATCACTCTTACCACCGAAGGCTGAAGTTGCTGGGAATTTTCAGCGGACGCTATCGAAGGCTTCGCGGCGTTCTCATATTAGCGTATCAGATGTCGATTGACCCCAATCACGTATGCCGCCTTTTGCTGAAACTCAGCCACAACACGCAGCTCAGGGGTAACTGATTGAAATTTAAGGAACAATATAGCCGTCTAGAGTGTCGACGGAATTACTTTTCCTTTCGAGTTTGCCAACCCTGGAACGCACTCCCAGATTCAGTTGTATCCTCACCTACCTTAGACGCTTTCAGAAAACGATTCGATGTTGCTCTTAGCACCCAGCATTTTGTTACCTAAACTCCTCTATTGTGAATTACGCCAAGCATACTTTTCAACAGGATTTATGCATCAAATAGACCCAAGTGAACGACCATATTTGCCTTTTTCACGCCTTACATTAACGATCACTGCACCCCAGTGTCTTTCTGAACGTTTACGCCCGATGTTTTTCTTAAAATTTACGGTGATGTAATTTATCAAATTATTCATCTAGACAGACGTTCGGTAGATGACCCAGATATACTTTGATTTCATCACATTCACCGTAACCATCCTACGGGATGTGTCAAGTACTTGCATTTATCCCGTGATAAATCATAATAAATCATAGATATTTCAAGCATGGAGCAGCGCTACAGTGGCAAGTTTACACCATGATGCGTGACTTTTGCCAGGTCCTGCAGCTTGAGAACGATGGTCTCGGCGAAGTCATCATTTCCCAGTTCCATGCTGAAGTTAGCGGTTAGCCGTGAGTGTTACGGTGATGTTTTTAACCTAGTTGACAAATAAATGCATTCTGTGTACGTTGTCATTCAGTATCTTTATATGTAATTTGTACTACACAGGCTTGAAAATAATGAAAATAATAAGTTGCTTATTGCAATGTTACCCGACGTGCTAGGTAACATCGGAATCTTTTGCTACAATCAGTGGTGTGTATTATATAAGGTAGGGATATTAGCACTTCTGTTCTAGAAAGTAAACCTTTTCGTTACACAGTATTATCATTGGTTTATCCGCCTATTTCCTAGCAGAAAAAGATCCATCATATTTTGGAGTTACTTGAGGCAACTCACTCATTTTTACTGAGTTCAAAATCATGTTAACTAGTTTAGAATGATTTAGGAGAAACCGACATTAACAATGTTTGCCTAACTGACGGTATTTGCTTTCGGCTATCGATATCGACCACGTTACGTATTCCTTACTCTGTTTGTTCGGCCAAATAGTAACTTTCTTTCCCAGCGTACTCTTTCGGTCTACTCCAAACAGACATTTGTGCTCTACAAAATTAAGTTGCACTATTTTTATGGTATTCATTCCAGTAGATCACAAGCTACGTAGCACAGCCTAGTCCGGAACAGCAGCAGACGCCTTTCGTCTTATTGGGGCTCGTCAGTAGTACGCCTTCCCTCGGTCCCCCATTGGGGATCGAACCCATGACTGCTAGAGGCAGTTGCCAACTAGCCAAATAGCCTATTTTAGTTTCAAATGCTATGGATATAGCGTCTAGCAAGAGTACATCATCATGTTGCAGGCTAACCACTGTCAGTGACAGTGGAAGATAGGTGGTGCTATATATCCCAGTTAGTTTGATAACTATGTAGCCCAGCCAACGTCCCCCATGGCTCAGTAGCTTAACCTGCTGGCTATTTGGCATTTGCCTCCAGGTGTCATGCGTTCAATCCCCAGTAGGGGACCGAGGGAAGGCGCACTATTGACGAGCCCCAACAGGACGAAACGCGTCTGTTGCTGTTCCAGACTAAGAGTGGCTTCAATATAACAAAGAATGCCTTTCTCAGGATTCGTGAGTTTCACATAGTATATCTGGCAATACCTTGTTTAACTTTCCACACAATGCCCTGATGGGCTGGGGTTATAGCCAGCGAATAAAACAAAAGATATACCACTAATTACATTAGAAGTGCACACTCTGTACCGCTGAGGAATTGTGACCCATCTCCACATGTATAGGTTTACATGTTGCACAAAAATGCGCAGGACAATTTGACACAAATGTTTGCTGAGCACAGTGATGTTATTGTTATCAAAAACGTTTTTCAACTGCAATTCTACATCGTTCTGATTGCATCAAAACCAGCACATATGTGCATAAAATGTACTGCTAAACATTTTTCACCGTGTTGAGACAGTAAAATTAGACGTGAGAAAAGTTTTCATCTACATGACACAGGCGTTTTTTAAATCATTACCTTGTTTCACATGTCATTCGCCCAGATGGCTGGTTGATGAAAAGACAGACAAATGGCATTAATAAGCCAAACATCTGCCGTTCCGCTCATTCATACAACAGATTTCATTGCTGTCGTTTTTTAAAATACTATCTTACTACTCCAAATTGACAGGCAGCCAAATTCATTTACTTATCACAGAATGAATCTACAGGATCCTGCCTATCCCATAAGGGTGATAATGCACAAGGTAATTTATTTCAACAATCGTCCACTGGTTTGGTATAGATAACTTAAAGTTCGTGGTTGGGATTTGACCATCTATCTGTATCTCGGCACATCAGTCACTAGTGATGTACACAGATCGCAACACCGTTCACTGAACCCTGGCTAATTCTTCACTACATACATGTGTTGTTTTCACCTTGATGAGGCTAATGAAATGGTGAGCTTTCTGTCTTTGCATGATCGAAGCATTAGAAGTAGTTATTATGTAGTACGATACAACGTCAGAATCGGACCAGTTGGCCAGCAGCTTTCCCTGCGGTCGAATGTTTGTTTGTGGATGCAGCAAATTCAGCCCTCTTAAAAATCCCTGAAAGAATGAGTCAGGTTAACATTTGAAACTTGGGCTTCGCAGTCGCCAAGTTAACAGTAGCATACTCGGTTGCATTTGTGAGCTAGATCACGTGCAACTGAACCAAACGTTTGGCTGCTGCAAGGTCAGCTTAGATGAGGACTCTTTGGTCGCATTGATTGTGTAGTTGACATATTGTGGCGGACAAAGGTAGCCACTACTGCGCCAGATATCAGTAGCGTGGTAGAAGGATCCGAAACAGCAACCAACCAACAGCCGGCGTTATGACTCCTTCAAAGGAAAGGAACACTTTGGAACCGCAGTTGTATGCGCACGAGGAATTGACGCATAAGCAATGTAAACCACACAACTACTAGACACAGAAAGAAACCCGCGTCATGCAATCTCCAACCTAGATGACGAAGCTGGGTGGATGTCTCCTTTGTCTGAACGGATGCATTTAGTATAAGCTATGTTTGACACAATAAACAATTCCGCTTTCACGAGTTCCTACGTTATAACTATTTGAACAGGAAGTGCGTTGCTGAACCGCTTCACCGATTATTCACAAAATACTTGTTCAGTAAACGTGCAGTGGCCTACTTCAAGACAATGCCAAACAAAATAGATTGCTTGCGTGTTGTTGTGAACCTCAGCCACCATGTTTCTTCCTATCCAACCACGTCAGCTGACTGAGATCGACCAAAAACCCGTTGTCTAGCTCACTCGGAAGAGGTTGGCAGAAACTTATTTTCTGGACTTAACACCTTGCGTGTGTAAATCGCACAGCGCTGCGGTTGGTCGGTTATCATACAGCGTCCGGAGTCCACGAGCAGTAGGCAGCATTGTACATCCCTCGATTCCTCTGCGGTTACATTGTGATTATTATCGGTCTCGTTAATTTGGTGCAATTTAGTCGATTGACGTCCTGCTGATGTCACATTCGAACACAAAATTTCGTAAGGTGTTTCGGTGTTGCTTTCCCCCTTAGCGCACCCTACGACTGGTTTAGTTCATTGCTGAGCTCAGCAGAGGGAAATGGCCCGAGCTGTGTACATAATGGTTTACGATTATCGTTGTACGCACAAGAATACATAGCTCCGCAAGCAGCGCTTGTCACAACGGTTTAGGTAGTCCCCATACAAAACTTCGAGTGCATCTTCAGTACTATCGCATCACCATGGAAATAGGTATGAAAACGTAGGTGGCCAAACAAACAGCTAGCTGCTGTCGGACTTAAATCAAGCCCTGCGACCTAAACGCTGCCACATGATTAACGACAACCTGTTCTGAATAATATCTCACTTATGCTAACACATATTGCCACTCCCAGCGCAACTACACATTTTGCTGATTGACTGCAATTGAATTGTTCTCCAACGCTTTGGTTTACATCTTTAAACCGAACAAACATGCGTATTAATGCAATTGCATTGTGTCCGGTATCATTTCTACGCCCCAAGCCCGCGCATTGACCTAGGTATTGAGCTAGCCCAAAGCAGCTAATGACGGTAGATGTAATAACAGTTGCACGCATATAGAGTTGGTGAGGTGTGATGGAGACAATTGGAGGTTAAAGCCTCCATTCAGCAACCGTGCCCAATCTGAAGCTAGTTCTACGTGGCTTAGGGAAAAAAGTTGTCCAACCACGTGGTGCAAATGCACAGAGGGTTCAGTGTGCGTAATTGGACTACCATGTCCGTAAAGGCATACACTGTGAACGGCACAAGTTGGGGGTGCGGACTGCTAATAAAGTAATGCGACACCCAAGTAGCGATCTTATTGCGACTTTGGCACTGGCGCAGCTCAAGGTTTTGGACAACCTACCAACGCTCTGACATACGAAGGTATCGAGGCTATCAAAGGGGCCCGGCTGCTCATGACGGGGGCGATGTGACGGGCTTACGAGTAGAGTGACAAAAGGGGCCTGCGCAACCAAAATACAGGTTGAAAGGTGGCTGCCTTGGGTTATAGAGAGTCGTCTTGAACGGCGGTCTGTTGAGAGGGCTAGTGCCGAAACACAACTGTGGCCATTTTTTGCCATTGGGCCCAGTTTCGTTACAGCAGATGTCGCTTACCCACATGGTGGATGCAGTACACCGACTTGATGGTCCCTGAATCAAATGAGACACTGCGACCGGGCTGTCAGAATTTTGCATCGACTGCTCTGTACGCAGCTGGTTGGGCGGACTGGTGTGAACTGGACGTAAGGACGACTGACACGCATCTAATTAATTCGTATCCCGTACACACTTTAGTGGTCTATTCACACATGGGAGTCATTCCATCGTTGCTCGGCATATTTGTCTGTCCATTTCACCGCCTCTTCTCCAGCAAGGGAACTTGGCTGACACAGCATATAGGTGAGCAACACTTCAGTTTCTTCCTACGGTAGCTGTAGCTGCAAACCCCACAATTCCGCGTGGTCGATAACACTAAATTTCCTACCTAACGGCCTGTGAACACGTAGTCCACAATCGCAGATTTCAGTACAAAGTATATAAATGGGTCAAGAAGATAACGCTTGACATGTCCCGTAGGATGTCCGTACTGAAGAGAAAGATTAAATAGTGAACGTACCAATAAAACTGTGTCATGGTGATTTAGCGGAGAGATTTACATGGTAACTGGTATATAGAGATGTAGTAGCGGGAGTTGAGTGGTATAGGTAGAAATTCATCACATCTAGACTCACTCAGACAGCCATTACAGGCTGGAAAAGCAATGTACGCGCGTTTCATCCTTTCGGGACTCGTCAGCAGTGCGCATTCCATCGGACCCTGGTAGGGATCGAAACAGCAAGTCAACTGTAGCCAGTCCGTGGTTGATACCACTGAGCTAAGGGGGATGGCAACAACCTATATGAATAAGTTACGAGATGTGATATAGCATCGCCCACTATCCACTGACTTGAATGTTACTACCGTGCAGAGGACAGGGTAGAGGCTCGCGAAGCGACCAACATACCAAACTTAAAATGCCAATTAACTTACGGCATTATAAGCAATTTGGTCTGCGTATTGATAACACAGGAGTAGCAGGGGGAGTTGAATGGTATGGGTAGGAATTCGTCACATCTGGGCTCACTCAGACAGGCGCCACAAGCCCGGAAAAGCACTGTACGCGCGTTTCATCCTTTCGGGAATCGGCAGCAGTGCGCATTCCATCGGACCCTGGTAGGGCTCGAACCCACAATTCGACTGTTGCCAGTCCGTGGTTGAGAGCACTGAGCTACGGGGGACGGCAACGACCATTGTGAATAAGTTACTAGATGTGATATCGCGCAGCTCACTTTGGGTAATAGAAAAGCGTCATGTGCGGCACTGCTGAGAGCGCCATTTCCATGCAACATTCATATTTTTAGGCGTGTAGATAGCGAAAGATCTGTGCACCATAAGCCGAACGCAGTACTCCATATCATTCAGCCCAAAGTGAGGGTGAAGCACTGCACTGCACTGCTCTCACTGAGCATTCCCTTATTATCCCCGACGCCTTATTTTGCCGGCTGCAGCTATCCGGTCCCGATGGTTGTCCTCAGAAGAAGACACATGATGCTTGCCTCATAGCAGTTGTCTACAGGCCGCCGAACTCCTCCGCCGAGAGCGATGATATTCTGTTAAATGCTCTCCAATATGCTATGTCGAAAAAGTACGCACACTACCTAATAATGGGTGACTTCAATGTACCGTCAATAGCATCTGTGTTCCCAAGTGGGCCATGCTTCAAATCAAAACTCCTTGAGTTCTTGACTATGGCAGTTTTGTATAACCATGTGGATCAACCAACCAGACACCGCGGTTCAAACAAGCCTTCAATACTTGATTTAATCCTGACTAATGAGGAGTTAATGGTTGAGTCGGTTTCATACAACCCCTCGCTAGGTTGTAGCGATCATTCAGTTCTAACGTTTGATTATGTGTGTTATGCCAGTATGGTTGACAAAGAAGCAGAAACCCGACGATTCATCACCAACTATTCCAAGCTTCACACTATAGCGACAACCGTTGACTGGGACCTCCAGATGCACACTTCGGCGCATGATGCCTGGCAAGTGTTGAAAGGCAAGATAAACTGGGTCCTACAATCAGCTTCAAAAGACGTACCATTACGAGTTTCGCGACGGAGCAACAACTGGATCCGGAGTAGAACACGTAAGTGGTTGAATAGGCGAGACGAGGCTTGGAGGGGTCATTTGCTAGGTCCAAGTGATATCACGTGGAACCATTACAAAACAGTCAGAAACTACTGCACTTCACTCCTTAAAGCTGACAAGTACGAATGGCAGGAAACTATGGTACGCAAATTTACTAGCAATCACAAACTGCTCTACCGGTATGTGAATGACAAAAGGAAGGTTAAGACGGGAATACCACCACTAGAGACGGTCAATGGCCTAACGGTTACTGAAGAGGAGACCGCGGACGCATTGCTCACGCAGTTTGTCTCAGTGACTAGACACACCATGGAACCATCGCCTTGCTACATCCCAGCAAATGTCGTCGGCTTATCCACGGTCAACTTTAGCCCTACATCTGTGGCAAAGAAATTACAGTCGCTCAGGGAAAATAGTGCGCCGGGAATTGACAAGATCTGTCCGAAAGTACTTAAAACCCTTGCACCCACCATGGCAGTCCACCTTGCAACCTTTTTCTAGTTTCTATTTGATTCTCATACACTTCTGTCTGAGTGGAAACGTGGACTTATCACTCCGATATACAAGGGAGGTAAGCGGTCAGACCCTGCCAACTACCGACCTATTACTCTCCTTCCTGTTCTATCAAAAGTGATGGAGTCTATAATCGCTGATGAAATGGTGAGATATTTTGAAAGTCTACAAATCATCTCCAACCTCCAGCATGGATTCAGACGCGGACGATCTTGCCTCACCAATCTACTACTTGCTCGGGACTCATGGACCAGGGCTGCTGACGAGGGAGTTCCCGTAGATGTGATTTACTTAGACTTTTCTAAGGCATTCGACAGAGTCAATCACCCAGCACTTCTCCGAAAGCTTGCGGCCTATGGTATCCACGGATCCTTGCTCACATGGTTGGAAAGTTACTTATACGACAGAAGAATCGAGGTAAGGATCGCCAACACCCACTCCGATAGCCTATGCGTCACTAGCGGCGTACCGCAAGGATCAGTTCTCGGCCCGTTACTCTTTTTAGTCTATATCAACGACCTCCCTGCCAACATTCAATCACCTATGCAAATATTCGCCGACAATGCTAAGATGTGGCGAGCTATTCAGTCAACATCTGACCCTGTCTATCTGCAGGATGACCTGAACCGGATTCACGAATGGGCAGTAAACAACCAACTACCCCTGAACCCCGAAAAGTGTCACCTGTTGTCGCTGCGCAGTAACTGCAGCAACACATATCACCTGGGGCAGCGCGTTATAAAACAGGTGAGCAACGAAAGAGAATTAGGGGTCATCGTGCAAGAAGGTCTGGGTAATTCGCTCCAATGTTCAAAGGCAGCTAACATAGCGAACTTAAACTTGAGGCTTTTGAGGCGAGCGCTAGGTACCTTCGAGCGGCAACTCGTGCCATTATTGATTAACGCCTACATTCGTCCCCACCTCGAGTATGCGGTGCAGGCATGGCGTCCGTGGTTAAAACGGGACATTCGTCTCCTGGAGCAACCACAAAGAAGAGCCACTAAGGCAACACGTGGTCTATCGGGCCTTAGTTATGAACTGCGCCTTCGTTCGATCGGTCTGTACTCCTTAGAATACCGACGACTTCGCGGTGATCTGATCCTCACTTACCGGATACTAAGAGAAGAGGACCATCCATGTAAGTCGCTGTTAACATTATCTGCCGACAAACGATGCCGAGGCCATGCACTAAAACTTGTGACTCAATATTCCCGTTTAGATTGTAGAAAGTTTTTTTACTCTCTTAGTGTCTGTCCGCACTGGAACGCACTGCCATCGCATGTGGTGAACGCACCAAACATCGGGACATTCGAAAGGCTATTGGACTTGCACTTACGTGATACACATTATATAACGGTATGACAAACTGCAGGGTCTAACTTACTGATATTTTTGTGTCACACCTGAAACTTTCGTTTTCTTCCATTTGCCATCCTGTGGGTCTTGTAAAGTTATTGCTTTTTATCCCACCATACACTATTGAACTATTGAA
>CALYDF020006012.1:0-13812 GCA_944474145.2 Dicrocoelium dendriticum | reverse complement strand
CTTCCGTTGTTAGGACTTCCCTTTTACGGCAGCAATAAATCGACTTATCGTTTATGTAATCCGTAAAGGCGGAAGACTAACCGCTGTCATCTGCATGGCGGGTGCCTGCGTGGCGGGTGCCTGCATGGCAGTGGGGGCTAGGTCGGGCTATACCGCAGTTAGCTAACAATTCGTGAGGTTCGGCTGCCGTCCTGCATGGCGCAGTTGCATAGTCTGCGGGCTAGTTGGCACAAGCCACTCACAGGCGTGTTTTTGATCCTCCGTAGAGGACCGAAGGAAACTCACCACTGACGATCACCTAAAGGGCGAAAAGACCTTGTGGTGACTCTCCAGCTGACTAGTTGACCTTTCTGGATTGTCGGCTGACTGCGACGAAGAAAAGTGCCCACACACATCCTTTTACTCATAACTAAGAGAGAGACCGGTAATATGAGGCTGTTGCTTATACCATTAAGCCTCGTGGTCAATGGTAGTCAATGCGCAATGGAAGATAATTTTTGGTTGGAGTCCTGTGGGCACTTAAGGGCCTCATACCTCTCGTTTGGTGTCCGCAACCTTTTAGTCTCTCTGTGGATCTGTCAACTACTTACTCATGCCTGCGCTGGGGCGTCTCGTTGCGTGGAGCGCATATTTAATTAATCATTTATTTCGTTAAATTATACTGCGTACTGCGCGCGTTACCACGCAGTGCTACCCGTTTATATTATATAGTATTTGCATCGGATCTTCATACACAAATACGGCGCGTAACCTCCTCAAAAGCTCAGCCGCGAGTTAATTATCTGGTGCACTACTAACGGACTGACAACGGCAATCATCCGCTGCAAATGCGCAAACAGCACCCCGTGTCTAAGGAGGGCGCTACATTTATACGCAAAGGGCAAGAGGTGTCACTTGGCGTCCTCTTGTAGCTGTCCAGCGATGGAGACAAGCAGATTACATTGGCATGTTACAGGTCGTGTGGTTTCATACTGGATTGCCGCCGGTACTTGAATATTAACGCAAACTTTGAGCATGCATCAGTATGTTGCCATTTTTCGAGAAATTTGCCGGGTTGCACACCACGGCTCTTGTAGAATTGGCAAAGGAGCAATGGTATCACTTCTCTGTCCAACAAGCTTATCAATCCGCACTGCATAGTGCATCTGCGGTCCATATTCTTACTGACGTAAGGTTCAGTGAAACGGTAGTTCGTCCGCTATGCACGACAATGGACCATTTGCTTGTGGCACTAGCAAACATCAGTGCACTGAACATGGCATGTCCCAGTGGACGGTGAACCAGTTGGAATCCAGAAGAAACCGCGAGGGTGGCTTTGAGCACAACCTGACAAGACAGGGTATAAATTGTGTGCTTATAAGTGGCTTTATTGCTGACAAGGACGGTTGCTTAATCAATAGGGCACCGGAAAGGAAACAGGCAGGAGCAGTAGGCGATTGCCTCAAATACTTTCAAAGCACGTACATCACCGATCCGAGGAAACCGCGCGTCATGTGGAATGCAAATGGTGTCTCGGCTAACGGACTCACATAGCTTATAATGGCAACACATCGGAAGCGCCGTCACGCAGACTGTTCAAACCACATGTATTTTAGCCTAACTGAGAGTTGTGACACTATTCCTGGCTTGGATTCTCGGTCCTCCTAATACTGTGGAACAGGAATCAAGGATTATTGAAGAACATGCAGGTTTTCTCCCAAGAGCTTAATGCATAGAGCGTTTTATTACCATGCTACAGTTGCTAGACCAGCACCACTCAAACCGCAGACCGTCAAGACCTGCGTTTCTCGATTACCACCGTGCGCTCTCTTCCGTCGATTGATCCATAATGTTCCAAATACTTGCGGGGCAAATTGTACCCACGGCGTATAGCGACACCATACCTGCTTTATAAGGGAACAGTACATGGTACGCTAGGGTCGACATCGACCTGGGTGTCTAGAGAAGCCTCATTATTTAGTATGCACTGCGCAATTTTAAAGTGCAGTGTTATTGCAGGACCGCCTGCCACCTTATGACCACATAAAACTGGATAACGGGGAAAACGATGTTGTTGATCAATGCACGTAACTGCAGCTGTTTGAGCAACGGTAAGCACATAGAAACGGAAGTATGTTTACCCAGTGAATGGGCCAGGCCTGCCTTTAAATCCTGAGGCATATTTGTCGAACGAATGGTGTTTCCATCCGTCTGATATGCCGTGCATCCAAAGCCACAGTAAGGGCTGCGGTTCTGAATATCTTAGGTCTCTTTAATTCTTTGATCATGGTTGTCTGCGAAGCAATCATGGGGTCGGATGGCACAAGTATGTTTGCAACCTAAATCGGTGTAGGCAAGTTCCAAGTATGCATAATCCTGTTGCCTCCGCAGAACAACAGGAGCACCGAATTTACTTATGTTGCCTTGCGCCCTTGCTACTTTTGCCTGGTAACCATTCACTTAGAAGGGCCTCTCTTAAGGTGTCAGGCGTAAGGTTTTGCAATGACCGAGGTGCCCGAAGTTGACTTGGCAGCGGAAAGTGAAGTCACCGACCAACAAACTGGGCGCGGTTGTTCGTTCTTCCATTCCAGACTGCAATCAACGTAACTTGCCTTGTGCTTGCCTCAACACTTTACCAGACATGACCCGCCTCGGGCTTCTAGTCGGCTTGCAAGGTTAAGGTATGTTTGTTGCTGAGCTACCTGCGGAGTATTGGTTGCTTACAACGCGGAACAATGAACGCCGCAAGCAACCTGTCTCGCCAATGCTGCCTTACCATTGAACTATAGTCAGTTGCTTGCAAAGGTATGTGGCCTCTATTACGTGTGGCCGCCCTCGCCCTAAATGTTTATTGAGGACAGTACAGTTTTGCGGTAAATGCCTCTTCTCCCCACATATTATTCTATATTACAAAGCTCACCATGGTTGAATAACAATGAACCCTTCGATCATATACCCTCACACTAGTGGTGCGTTTGAAGATCTGCATGCTGCCAACTTAGGACCCCAGCAGGACCATGAACCCCTAACCGACGAACAACAACAATGTCATTTGAAGAAACTGCTTTGTCTACGCCGTAAAGACACCAAGTTGGAAATGATAAGTAGGCCGCAAAATGCAAAGCAGGGAATCAAACTATAAAGCAAATACACCGGGGCTCACAGCCTGGTAACGGTTACATACAAGAAATGCGGCAATGGACTCAAGGATACCATCACCGAACCCAGGATACATCTAACAAAGCATAAATGAACCGAATCCACCAAAAGTCCTGCAATAACTAAATAACTGCGTTATTTTTGAGCAATACTATAACTTACTAAAGCGCTTCTGACAGGGAATCAAAACGCAGTAGGACGAAGAAGAAAAACAGCCAGTTTCCGGAGCGCCACCCTAGCAACCTTCATTCACTAGAAACCAATAACCCAATCAACCTTGTCACCATGTGGTGCGACATCATCTGACCGCTGACATGCACCGCAACATCTTCCTCAACGGTTCCTGATAACCGCGCTTGCCTTTAACGGGGGCTCGGTACCCGGAGGTATGTTGCTGTGCGAATTTCGAAATTCCGATCCACTAAGGGCACTTTTACTGAGACGAATCTTCGTGACACGGCTGTTAAGCGGCGTCTTCCGTTTTCTTCCCCCGGATGCGGAAATAGAGGGGCAAGTTGCTTGGGTTATATTCATGTGGTCAAAGCTACTCCCATTAGTTAAGTGCAAGCACTGCGGAACGTTACTTTCTGGAACAATAGGCACAGCGACGGTTCTCGGCCAATGGGAGATTGCTGGTGGTGCTTCACCACAAGATATGTTCATGGGAGCTTTAGTATCCAGCGGAAGCCTACAGGCAAGTTGTCTGTGCGGCAATACGTTGAAAACTGCACTCCTTTGACACATCAAGCTCAACAGTTTAAACACTTTCAATATAGCTAAAACGTTTGCGGATCCGTAACTGTATAAGTGAGCATGGCGGTTGGACAACACTTGATGCCTCCTGCGCAGTTTCTAGATGCGATTTACAACCACAGCATCTTGCGCTGTGTCACGCTTTAAAACTCTAACATGCAGCACCTCCATACCAGCAGAACTAGTTGTGAGAGGTTGTTGAGGATCAACACTTGGACAACCATAAAGCATGTCACTCACAGAACAGCCTTGAAGCCGGGCAAAGTGGCAAATCTGACAACAGAAATAAGCTTATATTCTCGGCTATGCGTGGCATGACCGCGCAGGCATGATCCAATAAGGACGATTATACAGACAGGTTATGGCAATTGTAATGGTGACAATCGGAGAGTGTTTAGCCGTTTCTATTTGAAACCTTACAAGTAGGATAGAAGTAAAAATGAAAAAAGCCCACTATCGTGAGTTCGGGCACGCTCGTATGGGCACAATGGTTCCGCCTTAATGTGCAATAACAATACAGCCACGAATAGACCAGGGCCTAGGACTGAACAAATAGCAAAGAATTGGTGAAGAACACTCTCTGTCGTGAGTACACAATGCGCTGGGTTCATGTGAGTGTAGCGTATAAAACAAAGGTGAATGCACTGCAAAAATGTGGCGACAAACTATGCAGCTAACAAAGCGTCGGGGCGTACCAAGCATGGTAATATATGGTCCTGGTCAGCTTGCCTGTGCGAACTAATCGGCTGCGACTCTATTCATTGGCGAGTCACCTCCGCCACGTCGCAGTGTCGTTAAACAGAATGTTGTGGCTGTTTATAGGGAGAGCACTTGCTAGGCGAAAACCTACCGCGTTCTGGAACACTGCCATCGATTCACTCAAACGGCAAGCTGAAACGGGCAAGCATTCTTATTGACCGATTATTGGTTCTGTTAGTCGCAGACAAGGTACAACCATAGGTTTTGCTGGCTGATCCATGGTGGGCGAGGGACTGTATCACCCATGGGTCCCGTCACTTCCGTACGGTAGGCAAACTATACGTGCGCATTTTGGAAGGTTTTGCATTTGTCGTCTATATAACCGCGTAATATCTCCGAAGGGTACGCAGTAACATGATTCTGAACGATCATTGGAGGAATGAGAACGGCCTAACGCAATTGTTCAGGTCCGAAAAAGCCGCAATTTGTCCGGAATGACAAACCGGAAACCCTCCCGGGGTAAGTTGTGTTGATGGGTGATATTGGCATCTACGGCCAAGTGGACGGTAAAGTTAGTGTGGGCTGCTCTAAGTGTGGTAAGTAAAAAGAATTTGAGTACTGTAACTGGCCGAACCCATTTCTTCTTGCTATAGTGAAAGGTAATATTGTGTTGGAATATTTCCAAATCAGGTGCGTAGCATAGGTAGGAATACCTACCCTCCGGTCAGATGAAATGGCCGAAGTGAATTTAAGTGTCAGCGTGTGAAATCCGAGTAAGAATTATGTGAAGAAGAGGCAAGCAAAGCCAGTTGCTCAGGCCTCAATATGGTGGCATCCATCCAAGATAACGACTAAGTGCTTCGTACAGCCGGTAAGTAATACTACAGCGTAATAATTATCCACCCGTTTCTGGATAAAGGAATATTGTGCTGCGTTGAAGTGTTTAGTTAGAAGCGGTGAACGTATCCTTGGTTGCTGGCCACTAATGCTGTGGAAATCTCAGAGAAAAAGCCAGCGAACAAAGGCAGAAATATAACCAGGCAACAACGCTGCATCCGAAACTCAGAGAAAGAGCTCAGTTGCAAGTATGTTTTCACTAATGATCCTCACATTATAAGCATCACTATAAACTAAATATCTCTATTACATGTGTTCCATAGACATTTCGATTAGCCGGACCGCAAACTGTTAGGTCTCAGTGGACTGCGCGAAGTCGGAGAGCGAAAGGACGATCCGAAGAGTTTGGATTAGTCGGTGGATTGCAAGTAAGTCGTTTAATTAAGTTGGGAAGGCAAATGACGAGGGCCAGGGTTAGGAATGAAATAAGCTAGGATAATAAAGCTTGAGCAACTCCAGCAAAATTCTCAGGGAAACAATGCTTTGGGTACGCAACACGTAGAGCGTATATATCTCAGTAGTGTGGATGCAGTCAGAAAGCACAAATACGGTCAGAAAAGAACAGATCAAGGCAATGTACAGAAATGGCCATCCAGTTGAAAAGCAATCAGAGACCGAGATAAGGAATGGACAGAGTAAGGTTGAGAAAGGCTTTTTTGAAAACGTGAAAAATGCACCTAAGCTTTTGAGGAAGTACGCAGTTCCTTAAGACAGCCGAACCAGGATAGGTAACGTTTCATATGTCTGAGTGAATTCGGAGAGCAGAAGGCCGATCAAGGGAGACTGGATTGGTCGACGCGTTAGGATTGGGACGTACAATAAAGGTGCGAAAAAGGCTGAAACAATAAAGAGTAAAAGTGACTAACAAGCTCTAAATTTAAGAAAAACATAGAGCTGAGTCTGCCGAACCTGTATCTCTGAAGTTTCAAGTACAAAGGAGTAATTAGAGAGAAAGAGCCAGGGCAAGGGAGATCAGACCACGGCGGGACAGTAAAGCTTGCCGTCCGATTAAAAAAACGTGTGAAAACAGAAAACCATATAAGAAAAGGTTAGGGTCAGAAAAAGAAAGGTTTGTTGACAAAAATTGAAAAAGCCCACGAGTCTCTCCAGGTAATGTAAACAGATCCATTTGATCAGCCGAACCAAGTGAAGTGATGGCTTATGAGGCTAAATGCAGTCGGTGAGTAGGAGACCGACGGAACGGGACTTGCTTAATCGGCGCTTTGGTATTACAGCGTACTATGAAGGAAAGAAAAAGGCTATACAAATACCGGATGAACAAGTCTAGCAGTCTCTCAAGGTAGGGGTATCAGGGATAAGTTTGCGGAGCCTATACCGTTTTGGCCCCGGTGGGATAAAAGCAGTCAGCGAGAAACAGACTGTTTAAGTGAATGTTGATCATGGCAAGCCAGTGAGAGCTGGCTGTCTGATTGAAAGGGGCATGAAAACAGAAAGCGGGATAAGTAAAGGTTAGGGTCGGGGTGAGAAGAGTTTATTGCGTAAGAGTTAAAAAGCCTACTATGCTCTCCAGGTAAAGTAAACGGATCCATTAGGTCGACCGAACCTAGAAGGGTAACTCTTTGGAAGTCCGAGTGCATTCGGTGAGCAGGAGGCCGACCAGGCGGAGCTGGAGTAGTCAGGGTTTTAGAGTATTAGTTTACAAAGGTGTACAATGACAATAATAATAAAGAGTACACAAGTCTAGCGGGCTCTAGAGGTAAGGGAAACCTAGCTTTGTGTCTGCAGGGCCTATAACGCTTTAGTTACATTTGTAACGGAGCAGTCAGAGAGAAACAGACTTATTAGAGGAGACAAAATCACGGTAGGGCAGTAAAGATGGCCGCTTGATTGTACCCGAGAGGGATGCACAGAGCGCGTTAAGAAAGGAAAGGTTAGGGTCAAGATAAGAATGGTTTATGGAGACAGAGTAGACAAGACCACGAAGCTGGCCAGGTAAAGTAAACAGATTAATTAGGTCGGCCGTACCAAGCGAGCTGAGGTTTAAAATGCTATAACCAAAAAATGTGAACCACTCTAGCAGGCTATGGAAGTAAGGAAAATATAGTGTTGAGTCTGCAGAGCAACTACCGCCTAATTCCAATTAGCATGAAAGCAGTCAGAGTGAAACTGACAGCTCAGGTAAGACTAGACACAGCAAGGCAGTGCGAGCTGATCGTCCAATAGAAGAAAGATTGAAGACACGTAGCGTGCTAGAAAGGTTAAGGATCGTGATGGAAAGGGTTTGTTGAAAAGTGTGGAGCAACCCACTACGCATTCCAGGTGATGTAAACTCAACCTTGGATCAGCCGAAATAAGCTCGGTAACGTCGAAGAATGCTGAATGAAACCGGATAACAAGAGGCGATCTGGCGAGATTGGATTAGTTGGCGCGTAGAAATCTCACGTACAGTAAAGGCAGGGAAAAGGGCTGTAACAGTAGAGGGTGAACGAGTCTAGCATCCTCTCTGAATAAGGAAAAAGAGCGTTGAGTCTGCATAGAGTGCCCCGCTTAAGTCTCAGTAGTATAAAAGCAATCGGAGAGAAGTAGACTGGTCGGTGGGACTAGACCACGGCAGGGCAGTGCGCGCTGGCCATCCAGTTGAAGAAGAAATAAAGGCCGAAAGCGCGATACTACTAGAAGGTTAGGTTCGAAGTGAGAAGGGTTTATTGATAGAGAGTAGAGAAGCCCACGAGGCTTTTTAGGTTAGGTAAACAGCACGTATGTACGTCCAACCAAGATTTGTAACTCCGCTAAACTCTAAGTGAAATCAGATTACAGGAGGCCGATCTGGCGAAATGGAACAAGTCGGCTCGTTAGAGCAAAACATACAATAAGGTGGGGAGAAGGCTATAAGAATAAAGGGTGACCAGGTGCAACAGGCTCTAGAAGTAAGGAAAATATAGGCTTGAGTCTGCAGAGCGAATACCGCTTATGGTTTGGTATCATGGGAGCAGTCAAGGGGAAGTAGACTTGTCAGGCGTGACTAGATAACGGCAGAGCACTATGAGCTGTCCGTCCTAAAGAAGAAGGAAGCAGAATAAAGCGCGCCAGAAGAAAAGGTTACTGTCAGGATTAGAAGGGTTAATTGATAAAGAGTGGAAAATCCCACAACTTTGCAGGTAATGTAAACAGATCGTCGTGTAAGCTGAAGAAAAAGTAAAATCAGATAGCAGGCCGATCTGGAGAGACTGGATTAATCGGCGCGTTGGATTACGACGTACGGTGAAGTTGCAGGTCTGTAAAAAGAAAGCAAGAAAAAGTGCAGTATTTTCGCGAGATAGGGTGACCTATCGATGAGACTGCAGAGAGCATACCGTTTAAGTCTTGGTATCATAAGAGCAGTCAGAGGGAATTAGGCTGGTCAGGTGCGACAATATTACTGCACTGCAGTGAGAACTGGCCCTTTAGTTGTAGAAGGAATGAAAACAGAGCGCGATCAGAAATGGTCAAGGTGCGATGAGATAAGTTTATTGCTAAAGGCTGGAAACGCCCACGAGACTCTCCAAGTAATGTCAATAAGTACGTTTGGTCGGCCGAGCAAGCAAGATAACGTCTCAGAAGTCTGAGTGAGTTCGGAGAGCAGAAAGGCTGTCGTGGGGAGCGAAAAATAGCGTCGAGTCTATGCAGCCAAGACCGTCTGTGTCTCCGTGGCATAGAAGCAATCAGAGGTTGGGAGATGGAGCCTTAGCAGGGCACCGAAAGGTGGTCGTCCGATTGAGGAATGAAATAATACAAAGAATGCGGTAATAAAAGTACTGGGTCTAGATGAATGGTAAAGAAAAAAGGAATCTTACGAAGCGATCCGTCATCCAATCGTTGACCGTTACGGTAACAGTGTGCTGTGAGAGGTTGGAGATTAAAAAGCCCTTCAGAGGAGACTTGATTAATCGACATATTGGGACTGATCAATACAGATAAGTTGGGAAAACGAATAAACAGGGGCAGCAAAAATGGACCGATAAGTAATGGAAAGGTTTGAAGTAATAAGGAGTGTGCAGTGCTATGTGCCCTCGAGTTGGGGGAAAGCTAGCATTAGGTCAGCACAGCCCACCTCGTTTGCATCTTTGTAGTTTTGCATGCAGTCCGGGGGAGTAGGATGGTCGGATGGGACAGGAACAGGGCACGTACTGAGAGTTGGCAGTCCAATGGTAGAAGGAATGAAAACAGAGAGCGCAATAAGAAAATGACATGGTCAGAATGGGGAGCTTTACTGCTTAGGAGTGGAAAAGCCAACGAGGCTCTCGAGGTAGTGTGGACAGGATGTTTGGTCTTCTCAACATTGGCCGGTAACGTCACAGTAGTCTGAGCGAAGTCGAAAAGTTGGAGACCGATCAGGCGGGACTACATTAGTCGGCGAATCCAGACTGTCGTTTAATTTAGGTTTGAGGACAAAGAGAGCGTGTCAGCGGAGATGAACAAGTTACGAGAGGAATGGTGCGATGCTAATAAGGCGCGAGCTAAGCAAGTAAACTTCTCGGGGTGAGGGAATGGGTGCGTTGGGTATGTAGTGTCTAGCCTAATTAGGTCTCGTTAGTATAAATGCAGTCAGCAAGCAGAGAACTGGTCAGATGAGACTAGAATAAGACAAGGTAAAGATATGCCTGTCCAGTTAAAAATGCAAGCTGATACTATGACAAGAATAGGGCGGTTAGGGATGAGAACGGCAGTATTGATAAAAAGTGTAAAAGTTAACGAGACTACCGTGGTAACTTGAACAGTTCATTAGGTCAACCGAACCAAGGGAGTTAACGTCCCAGAAGTATGAATGGATCTGAAGTACAGGAGTGGGGCAAGACTGAAGTAGTCGGCGTGTTAGGATTAGAACATACAATAAAGATGAGTAGAGAGGCAAAACAATGAAGCTTGAACAAGTTTAGAAGGCTCACGAGGTTACTCCGTTAATAACGGTTAAGCGATTCTTGCAGGCTCTTAAAATGAGTGAAACATAGCATTGAGTCAGCAGAGCCTAGCGTGTTTGTATCTTCGTAGCTTTAAAGGAGGTCTGAGGGAAGTAGACCGGTCAGATGAGATGCGGTCAGGGCAGGGTAATGCGAATCACCGGTCCGATGAACAGAGAAATGAAGACAGAGCGCAAGAAGGAATGTAACGGATCAAAGTGGGTATATCTTTACTGGTTAAGAGTTGATAAGCCAAGGAGGATCTCTAGGTAATGTGGACAGGATATTTGGTCTCCTTAACCTTGGCCAGCAACGTCATAATATTCTGAGAGAGGCCGGAAAGCAAGAGTCTAACTGCACGAGGCTGTATTTTTTGGTTGATAGAGAGTAAGTAGTACACTTAAGTGAGGAAGACAAATAGAGTGGGTCAGCAGCAAGCGACATGTTAGACATAGGAAAGGTTAAAGTAATTAACCATAAGCAAGCATAGGATGCGCTCGGGTGGATAGAATTAGTGTTTCTGTGGTGCGAGCCTATAACGTTTACAGCCCAGGATTCTGTAAGCAGTCAGAAAGTAAATAGATAAATAAATATCTTATTCCCGAATTCATCAAGCCATACCAACTCAGGTATGCTAAAATTTTACAAGCCATTATGTGGCGCAATAGATACGTTACAACGCACGTAAGTGGCTGCAGCCAAAGTTGTACAATATGCAGAAACATTCGAAGCACTCATGAGGAACAAAGTCAAAAGTGGAGTGTCAGTAAAATGGTTTCAAGTGTGCGTAAAGAAAAATCGCAGAGTAGTTAGAGTGTGGACAGTATGTGAAGAAAGCGTGACCCTGTTGTACGTGTCAGTAGAATATCGAGAAATGACTAGCCGATATTTCAGTGTGTAACAGTGGGCAGTGAATTTATTCAGTGGCGAGTCGCATCCGCCACGTCACAGCGCTGATAAACGGACTTGTAAGGCAGTTTATAGGGAGAACGCTTGTCAAACGAAGACCGAGCAGTCCTGGAACACTGTCGTCGATTGCCATGATCGGTCCTGTGCAACTGGCAAAGCTGGTTATAAAGCATTAGTTCCTTTAGTTGTTCGCAGTCGAGTGACTCCTCTGTTGGCGAGACGAATGGCAGACTGGTCACAAGAAACTAGGTCAGCACACAGCGCTGGGTTACCGATAAGGGGGAAAGGCAACGATTGAAGGGAACAGAGCGTTATGTCTTCCAAATAACGGCCAGTGCCGTCACAATATGCAGAGAGGATAAGCAGAAATGGACAGGGTAGAGTTTGAGGTGGCTATATTATTTAAAGGTAAGCAAGACCAGCAGGCTTTAGGGAGGAGGGGACATAGCCATAATTCTACAGAGTCGTGACCGTTTACATTTTGGTAGTCTGGAGTAAGTCAGAGAAGCGGGTCGGTCAAATGAGACTAGACAAACGGCAGTCCGATGGTAGAGGAATTAGAAGCGAAGAGTGTGATAATCAGGGGACAGGCTCGGTTTGGAAGGGGACTTATTGGTGCTGGGTGTATAGGCTAACAAGGAGCTTGGCGCACTGTGATTATTCCGCACAAGTATGATTTTGTATGGAATTCTCTATGTGATCTGTATAAACCATTGACGGTTAAATTCGCAACTGCCATCACTTCTTCGGGTGATATACACACGGCGAACCTTTGGACGATAACACGACATAATAGGGACCATCAGAAGGACAATAAAAGACAAACGATACACGCTAATGACCTAAAACACGTTTACGCAAAATCACTTTGCGGTTTGTAAGGAAACGCCACAGAAGCGACTTCTGATGTAATAGCTACAACGCCCAGGTTGTGCCTTCCTATTATTTTGTGGCTTTCATGAAGGCTATCACTCACACGTTCAACGATACACGTGAACAGCATAAGAAGCAAGTATCACTCGGACAAACATTATTTAAGGGGCTTGTTCTCATTCTCTACTCTGTTCGTTGTAGGGCAGCCAAAGAGCACGACGCCTTTCTGTCTGCGAGCAGCCAAAGATTGCAGTATTGCAACCGTGTTCCAGTAAAATACTGGTAACACCCGGGCTTACGCGACACCATCACAGTTAACAACCAAAAAATCTAGCACACATCAGTGGTGTCGATTAGACTGGGCAACCCACGCACGTAGCTGCAAGTTCAGTGCAACTGAATGCCCACGTAAATGTCTACAACGTCGGTTTATGTGGCATTTTATGTGATAACGACAGAATACCGTGCTTGCGTTCAGGTACCAACAATCAAAGGCTTTGACTGAGCGGAGCATTTATCCATCGCAGCCGTGCGGCAGTGCCCATAGCGACGAGATGGGACCTTAACTTGTGCGATGATTTGTGTGCCCTAGTAATCGTTTGAGCTACGTGGGGTGATGCTATTTGCACCTTTCCTACCCCACAGACCAGATTGGTCAATGGTTGGATGCTAGAAAAAATCAGTCCCCTGGCCCTCCAGTTTGAGAGTTGGAGTGAACGTAGCTACTTGCGCCGTAAACAGGTGTTTCTGTAGTACATTGCCAAACCCCGCTGCCTTTCGGTCAGGTTTTATATCAAGGGCTTTGGTTGAAACCCTAAGGATTCTCCTGTTTAGGCCCGGGCAAACTGGCGGTATTCTACCCACGCAATACATTGAACCTTTCTTCTAACAATCTTTTGATGCTCGGGCCGTTGCAGAAGGTAACCTACGACGCCCGGTCCGCAGCGTCGAGGAGGGTGTATATGGGTTTGGATGCTGCTGCTCAGCCCTTCACATCATACTACCTCCCTTTCGCTTATTCAGCCTTAACGTCCCGCTCCAAATTTACTTTAATCCCCCGTTTTCAACACCAATTTCTGGCTCTTGCTCAAGTTACTTTAATAGTCGCTTGTCTTCCAGTTCAAAGCGCACACGGTTGCTAAGCGTCGCTTCAATCCAGCCGACAAGTTTATGTTCAACCAAGCGGACAACGTCTGCTCGTCCATTGTTCCATGGAGTCCTCGCGTCTTGCTCAAACTGGCATGTCTCAAAGTACGCAAGTTCCTGCACACCAGACCCTTTCGGATGCCATTTACTCCTTTTAAGCTACCAGCGTGCAGGTTTCGTGCTGTGCGCTTATGCTGCCCACTCTAACCTGCGACCCTTGCGGCACATTAGCATTGCGCTTGTCTGGCGACGATGCACCTTCATATGCCAGTCAAGCTGGCATAGGCAGTGTTCTGAGTCCCAGGGCTGAAGCGGCCCTACTTGATTGGATATCCGGCCACAGTTAGGTCTGCGCCGTTAGATTAGGTAGTTCGTTCCATGCTACGAAGTCGCGCTGGAACGAACAGTGCCTGTTTGTTATTGCGTCCAATGACCCTACAAAATGTAACACGGATTCGGTGAAAGATGTTTTCTATAAGCAAATTCACGCTATCGTTCG
>CALYDF020006011.1:0-13810 GCA_944474145.2 Dicrocoelium dendriticum | reverse complement strand
TATGTCAATGACCTTCCTAAGTAGCTTAAGGTACTATCCCTTATGTTTGCGGATGACTTAAAAATTTTGGAATACATTGAGCGATTCTGTTGGAGCCACGGCTTTGCAGACAGCTCTGGACGAGCTTTGGGAGTGGTCGGAATGGTGGTAGCTGCCAGTCAGTCTTGCAAAGTGTTCGGTCCTGCGCATAGGTTCAAGCACTTCCACAAACGCTTACGTACCTGGCGGGAATGTAGTGCGTCAAGTGACTGAACAAACCGACATGGGTATCTCACCACGGCTAGACCTCAACTCCAGCGAGAACTGGATAAATGCTACCCGCAAGTGTTTCCGAATGCTGTGGATGATATGCAGGTCGTACGGCATCATAACAAATGAAATTTTTATAACATCGTTCTCAGCTTTGTCAGGCCATACTTAGAGTACTGCGTGCACGCCTGTCCTCCATGTTTAGTACGCGACAAGATGACACTCTAACGGGTGCTGAGGGTTGGTACAAAAATGGTACGAGGATTGAGGCATCTATCGTATCCTGATAGGCTGCTCACGTTGCAGATGTTTTCGCTGCACTATAGGCGCCTTCGGCGTGACCTGTTTCTTACGTACCGTATATTGACCAACAGGTTTGGGCCCGATCTAACTGGACTGTTCCATCCGGCTCAGATACCATATGAAGCTGCATAAACCCAGATCTGATCGCGTTAGAGCTGGCTTTCGTTTATCACTCCAAACATTGAACGCATTACCCAGCGAAGTATTATTAGCAACAACGGAGAAAGAGTTTGAAGATCGACTCGACGCCCTTGGGTTGCAGTTTCAAACCTTTCCTTTTGGTTCTTAACCTCCGCAACCATTTCCTTGGCTGCTCATACCTATCACTATTACTGTCTTACCCACTCATTCTCTCCTGGACTACAGTTATCATTATTGTTATTTTATTGTTTCCTTTCTGTTAGCCTTTATATTTATTCACGTGGCCGGTACAGCGGGGCTGCTAGTGCAGGCCGTGTGGGCCTTGATCGGTGGACCATGTTGTGATTTGTGTGTATCGATTTGGCTCCTCGGTTTAAAATCGCTCCCGCCAATTCCATCATGGTTCAACGAGGCATTGACGAAGGAAAACACATGGAAATTTCCTACCGTTTCTGTCCAAATTGAACATTAACTTTAACCTACCGACGGATTTTACTCTCGGTTATCTGCATTCACTTGACTTCCAAGTTGCTCCGTTAGCTGCTCATATATCTTTGAAATTTTGAAAAAGCTCTAGCAGCTGTAGATTAAGATGGATTGGAACGCTAGGAAATTCCCTTGTGTTCCTTCTTGAGCAACTCGTTAAGCCAGGAAATGATTAGGTGCTAGTTCTTGATAGGTATAAAAGGAAACACCCGTACCACACCCTGATCAACCAAATACTGCCCACGTTCCCTGCACTAGCAGTCCGCACTGTGCAGGTTACGTGAAGTAAGAAAGAAGTAGAAAGTAAATGGAAGATAAGGGGAATAAAAGTCATTAAAATGAAGGATAACAACAAAGTGTGAAGGGAATGACAGAATAAAAACTAAAAGTTTAAAGATGGATATGGTCAGGAGAAGGGGAAGGTTTCGTGTTGACGCCCAAGAGCATCTAACTGACGCTCGAAACCATTACCAATGGGTTCACTGACTACACTTTCTGGAAGCGAGTTCCAGCGCTCGATAACTCTACGCGTTAACCGAGTTTTCACCCTGCTCCGGTCAGAACGCGGCTTGTGTATCTTCATGGGATGACTTCGAGGACATTGCAAAGAAGCCGGGCTAAATAGCCAGCTGAAGTCCGGTCCAACCCTCCCCGTTAAAATGCGGTAAGTAAGGAATAGGTCTCCTCGAAGCCGTTGGGAGTGCATTGCATACATACCCAAGCTAAGTGGACGCCCTGGGTGCGATTGCCCTCGTAACCCCTCGACCAATTTGGTACCTACTTTCAAAACCATCTCAAGCTCTATTTTGTCCCGAACATGGCAGGACGGGCAAGCTTGGACGCAGTATTCCAGATGGGGCTGGACGAAAGCTGGGCACAGGTTCACAAATATATCGGCAGTTAAGACCCTGAAAGAACGGCGTATTGACCATAACATTCTGAAACCCCTACTAGCGGCCTTCTTCCAGTTGTCACCAGAATGCAAAGACGAGGAATGGACGACGCTTAGGTCTACGTGGTTGGAGACAAGGTGGAGTTCGACTCCATCGAGTACGCGGCTTGAAGGCGGGAAGTTGCTCCTATACGAAGGATGGAACACTTAGCCTGATTAATGGGCAGTAGTCACAGAGTAGACCAGTCCCCGAGTCTCTCCAGTGCACGCTGTATGGCCTCAGAAGCCCCAGGAACATTTACAACATTCCATAGCTTAAGGTCATTAGCGAACAATAGAGCTGCTAGTCCATGCTCTCCAGGGAGGTCGTTTTCGTAGATGGAGAACAGCATCTGTCCAAGGACGGAGCCTTGTGTGACAGCGCTAAGGACCGCTTGCTTAAATACATAAATAAATAAATAGTTTATTCTCGGAGTTGTCGAGACCCACCAAGCAAGGCATGATCAATATTTACATTCAATATTGCTTCGCAACAACCACGTCGCTATGAGTGTGGTCGGCAGTAAGCCGAAGGTTGTACAGACTGCGGAAATTGTGTAAGTAGTCATGAGTGCTCGAGTCTTAATGAATAACGAAACGTTGAATTATAGCGTGCGTAGTGTACACAGTCAGGGCACTACATGTGTAATGAAAACGATACATATAGGCACGGTGTAACTTATTGTTGAGAGTGTCAGGGCAATATTGAATATTGATGCTGGCCGACTTGCCAGTAGGTGATTCTGGGCAGGGATTTTACTCCCTGGAGAGTCATATCCGCCACCTCCCCGTTTTGTTACACGGACATTTGTAACTTTTTATAGGGATAACGCATGCCAGGCGAAAACTCCCCACGTCCTGGAACAATGCCAGCAATTTGTTTGTGCACTAATATACCACTGGCAGACCAGGTTGTCGACTGATTTCACACTCAGACATCCGCAGTCAAATGACCTTTAATTTCCTCTGTTATTTGTGCAGGTACCTTGGGCAAGGCCGCCATAATGGCTGAGGCGAATAGAGGATGGGGGCTTCACGAAGCATTGTCTTTGTGGGTATCCAGGTGGACGAAACGTCAGTTTCTTGCGTCTGGATTTTTCAGGAGTATGCATTCTTTTCAAGAGTGTGAAGTTCTCGAGTCCAGCCATCATCATTGGACAACAGTCATGGTAATGAGTGCAGTTGTATTCGTTTGTTGTACAGCCATGTGCTTCATAGGTCTATATTGATTGTCCTGTCCCGGACAAAAGCGGCTTCTCGGTCCAATCCCATATCTACAAGAAGTTCCGGACCTGGGAGAAAAGGGAAGGTGAGAGACAACCAAGGTTGCAACGAAGAGGCGTAGAAACAAACATTGTTAAATCTTGTGTTATAACATTTAGAGTGGAGACAAATGATGTACAATGTGCAGCAATGATTGTGCTGAAAAGGTCTTTTGAATATTGTTCGAAAGCAGTGGCCCTATAAATTGGTTGCTACTATCTACACGGAATACCGAGCGTTTCGCTATTAGACAGAAACTCAGTAGCAGTTTACTATGATGCGACTATTGCGTGAAAAGACAGAAAGCAGGGTTCTTGGACCAACAGCGTTTGATTGGTAGATGGACTGCTGGTGGCCAGCCTACATCGAAAGAGATTCAAAGGTCAATTGGTGGTAAGTCAGCGGATAGATAGGACGCAAGCGCTGAGTAAACGTTATCGGGTGAGCAAGACAGAAAGACGACACGAGGGTACTAGGAGTATTGTGCTAGGGCCCATTGAAATATGAAAAGCCTATGATAGCTGGCCTCCTACAACGGTAAGTATCGAAACCTTTGCTGCAAAAACGGACCCAGCTTACTAGGTGAGAAAGGATTGATCGATATAAGTGAAGTATTAGAGTTCAGTTAAAGGAAAGAGAACGTGCGGAACAAATGGATATGTAGCGTCGCACAAGGAAACAAGTCATACTAGGGTGCTAAGCAAATGGTGAGAAATGAACACCTAGAAATGTGAAGCTAACGGGCGTCTGTGTGCTGACCAGTTGAAAAAAGTGAAGGACTAAAAGGCTAAGAAACATTAATTGACGGAAGGGCAGGGAATAGCCGAAATGCAAGCGTAGAATAGGGTTGCTTAGAATATCAGAGCAGTGAGGCCTAACCGCAGCAGCTAGGGTGCTGAGATAATAATACCGAGCTGGATAGTGCCAGAGAATGCTAGCCCGGGAGTTGGATGATTGCAGGTAATAAGGGCTTAGACAGCATATCAAGTAAGGGACAGATGAACAGTAAGAAGCGTGAGGCAAAACAGCGGCTTGCGCTGAATATATGGATATGCCTGCACGACAGAAGAGAGCAAACAAAGGCTTCATGAAGAAAGGAAAACGAATGGATGAATCCCAGGCATACATTAAGGCTCTTAAATAGTTTAGAGCAAAATAGCCGAAGACGCGGCGACGCGCGTATAATAAGCTCATGCTGTGGTGCTATAGGAATAAAACTAGGGAAGTCTGAGCAGGGAGAAGCTGATGCGAGGGCTGAACTACAAGTAACTAGCTGTCACAGGCGAGTGACAGCTGTGCATCTAGCAAGGAGCAGCTGTGCACTGACCGGATAAAGTAAAGTAGGTTGCCAGACGAGAGCTGATGTCGAATAAAGAAAGGACAACAGACAAGAAGAATGCAAGCGTACAGTGAGTTGCTTAAGGGAGTCATATCATATAATGCTGAGCCACGGCGGTGTATAAGTTCACAATTCATGCTATGATGCTGGGATACTACTAACTTGGAAAGAGCCTGGGAAAGCTATTCTAATAGCTGGACGCTTACAGGTGAACAGGTGGAAGACGTTACAACAATTAAGCAATATGAGAACGTCTAGAATAGAGATGCTAAGGAGCCGCTGAGCACCGACTTGAAGCATTGGAAGGAATGCTAGAGGAAGCTGAAAAGTTTATATGGAAGGACATCAAACAGTCGGAGTGCATGCATAAATTAAACCTGCCGAAGACATCGCAGTATATGAGTCAGATGCGCGCAGATACTGAGTCATGTTAAGGTGCTGAGATTTTAGTGCTAAAGTAGACTAGGCTGGAAAATGCCAGTGAAATATCTGGGATCCTATATGAGCAAGCGTCACAAACGTTGAAGCAAGCAGCGGATAATGAACGTTTAGAAGGGAGAGGCAATGGAGCAACTGTGCGCAGGCTCCATGAGTTATGTTTGCTCCACAGAAGAGAGTTAAGAAAAGTTTTATGAAGACGGACAGCAAACGCATGAAGCGCAAGCATACGATATCGTTCTTAAATAGTTCAGAGCATAAAAGGCGAAGACGCGGCGACGCTCAGCTGCTGAAATCATGCCGTGGTGCTAATGTAATAAAAGTAGGGAAGCCTGAGCAGGGTGAAGCAGGTGAGAGTGATGAACTACAAATAATTAGCTGTCACAGTCGAGTAAGTGACGGCTGAGCATCAATCAAGGAGCAAGTAATGAATAAGTGAACGTCTAGAATAGAGAGGCTTAGGCTGAGTTATGTTTGATCTACAGAAGCGAGCTAAGAATGGTTTCATGTTGGGAAGACAGTGAACGGAAGGAGCGCAGGCATACAATACAGCTTTTAGATAGTTCAGTGCATAAGGACATAAGCCGCAGCGAGGGGCAGATATTCAAATCATGACGGGGATGTAATAGTATATAACTAAGAAAGTCTGAGGCGGGAGAAGCCAGTGAGAATGCTAAACAGCAATGATTTATGTGTCGCAGAAGAGAAGTTGACAGCTGTGCATGTTGCAAGGAAGCCTGTGCCGGGATTAGCCGGTAAGAGAGCTAAACCGCAGTATACGTAGGTGTCATAGATGTAGTGAGGAATAGATAATTGAACGTCTAGAAAGGAGCGGTTGCGCGCGGACTACTTGAGTTGTTTGCTGGACAGAAGTGAGCTAAGGTTACATGATGGAAGGACAGCGACCCACACGTACACAATGCTCTCTTCCCTGTAAGTACGCAGATACCCAGTGAAGGGCGCGGCCAGGTACGCCGTAGGACCTCAGCTTTTGTGATAGCCTCAAGTGGGGTACCTCATGCTATCAAAAATCTACGAAAAGCACATCCACTGCGTGGCCACTGTTCTATGACTTGGCCCAAGCTTCATGAGCAACCAACAAATTTATCAAACACAAAACCACTACCGGAATCCATTTTGTGCACTACTGAGTAGATTAAATCTATTCAGGTGACATTCCAACGAATCTCGCACCAGCTTTTCAAGCAGTTTGACCTCAACGCTGGTCAGATTAACTGGCCTATAATTGGCTGACAGACTCCTGTCGCCATTTTTGACGATAGCACAGGTGACAGCCTCCTTCCATTCGGAAGGTAATGTACAGCTGTCAAGTGACTTTGAAACACCATCGTCAGTGATCCGCTTAGTTCCCCCGCCAAATCATGAAGAAGCTTCGGATGAATTGAATCTGGTCCAGCTGATTGGAAGGGTACAGTTCTTGCAAAAGTTTAAGGACTTACGTTTCCACCAGAGTAAACTCAGCTACATAAAAACCCCCAGGTATTCTGGGGACAAATTCAAGGCTAGTCAACGCAGCCTCACGTACAAAAGCTCCTGCATACTGTTCCCCAAGTACACGAGCCTTATCTGAGTCCGCATACGCACGAGTTCCATCGGCCCGCATTAAAGTCGGGATTACCGAAGTTGAACCACAGCGTCTCTTAATATAAGAGAAGAACTTCTTCGGGTTTTCCGAAATTTCTACCTTCAAATTTCTCTTGGAAGCGTGATCTAAGGTGACTGAGTTGGAGATTTCTACTCTGCTCCATCAAATATTGATCCAAGATATCTTGGAAATTCGGTAACCGCGTGAGTTCGTTCCAGCATCGCTTCTCTTTGTTCCTTTTGGCCATGTTACTTTGCTGTGTTTATTGTTTTATTTAATATTGTTGTATATTATATTGTATTAACTTGTTTTGACTACTTATTCATCTTAAGCCGTCATACCTGCGTTACTTTGGTTAGTCAATCTCACCACACTACATAGTTTTATTATTATTGTATACGTGGCTGTTACGTGCTATTTGTAATGACATCGGTGGCTGGCTATAAATATAATGAGCACACTTGTGGCGTTGAGGGCAAAGAGGGAATTCAGTGCTGCAGATGCTTGTAACTGTACGATGACAATCGCTCTAGATTTGACCAGGACTCTATTGATATTTATGCCTGACGTTCCCAATTACATTGGATTTGCTTCCACTGCGTGTGTTTAACAGACATTGGTTCTGGTTTGATACACAAATCGGACTTTTGCTCCAGTTACTCATGTCTCAGCTGTGCATGAGTCTGCTAGTAGCAACTGTGTGCATAGACTACACATTGCCGAGAAGTTGCTTCGTGACCAGAGCTTGCTAATTGAGACATTGCGTTCAAAAGTTGAAGAGTTGCAGTCTTCATTGGAATGTTACTTGCAAAGTGCAGTACATGCAATGGGTAGACAACGAAACTTTCTTGTCTACAAAAGGGAGGAGCCAGGCATACGAGAAGCTAACTCGACGGAACCTAAACAGAAGGCGAGTGCACGTTAGCTTTCGTATAGCCGGAACACCGTTAAACGTTGGTCTCGAAAGAGAACATCGTGTTGACAGCTGGCGAGAAATAAGTATGCTCCGCCACCAAGGTTATGCAAGGCCTATGATGGTTGCGTTCGAAACCCTATACACCGGGACCTTCTACTTAACAGGGCTGGGTTGGTTGCAAGTCAGACAAATGGTCGGTATCAAATAGCACCGGACACACAAACTTCGAAGGATAAAGCCCCTCGGCTGAGCCGGTTAGAAGGTACTAATACCAGCTTGGCTAACGAATCTGCGGTCTCACTTGTTGAAATTCACGATAGTGAGCCTTACGTTACGCCAAACTCTAGCGTCTGCTCTCCTGTGTCAAGGGCAGTCAGCTTGTCTGGACGACCCCTTCAAAAGACGCTAGCGAGATTTCTCCTGGCCTGCATTTGGTTGTGCATAAACTTGCTCTTGATGGTAAGGTGAAGCACAGCTCTATGGCAGAAGAGGTAGTGAAGGGGTGGCAATGGGACTTCAGCCGGTGCGTTCAAAAACAATCGAGGCCTATTGCTCGATAATGGTGGCACCAACGTCCAGTGGTGGTATGCCCTTTTCATAAAATTATAGGGTAAATGAAAACCTTGCCACACCTAAATTGGACCGTACAGAAAATCCGAAGTGCAGTGCTGTTAAGTCGACTCAGGTAAATGGGAGGAAACCCGTCGGGAGTTTATCCAGGAAGCTCATGCTGGCGAAGCAAGGAAAGGGATTATCCCGTGATGCGTTACAGCAGCCCAGCATTGATTCATCGACTCGAGCAGCCGATGGAAATGAAATGGTAGAAAAACGGTTTATCCCATTAGGCTCTACGTCAGAAGGAAACAACCGCGACCGGAGTGACTAAGCGTGTGGTACCCTAATTACTGTAGTGTGCGGGACAAATGGAGGAGTTAGTGACGCGTTGTAAGCATGTTGATGTGGCCGCTTTGTCGGAGTTCTGGCTCTGTCCAACTGAACTTATTGGTGCCCTACTAATAGACTGCGTGCTACAGGACTGACAGGCCCGGGTATCAGACTGGTGGAGGAGTACTCTTGCTTACAAAGTGCCAATATAAACACTGGGAGGCTTCATTTACCATGAGTTCTGCTAACGTTCAGGTGGTATCCTGCTACTTAAGAGTATGAATCAGATTGGAGTTTATAGTATGTGTTTATTGTAGCCTATCCTTCACGCGAGATGTGGACAGGGAACTTGGTATTTTACTAAGACAGGCGGCAATGGCCGCACCTAATTTTCTGATCTTCAGTAACCTAAACCTTCCGCCCTCGTCGGACCAGCCAAAATCTCTGGGACTACTACCATGATACCGGGATGTTAGTGGTCTAGGCTCGGTCGATGCAAAGCAGTGTCTCACGCACTTCGACAGCCTGCTGAACCTGTTCGCTCTATCATAATATAGACACTTCTACCTCTGACCTGTGCCACTTGCTGTGGCTGAGGTTGCATTCATGATGCTTCTTCACCGCAGTTGGGCTAAACCAAAGTACACTAAAACTATGTCTTTTTAAGGTGGATAAATTTCATTACACGGTATTTGGTTTGTTCTGCGTACTTGATAATGTCCTTACTTATACACGTCTCTGACGCAAATCGTGGTAAGCTGGCGTAATTTTATCGCTCGGTATTTTTAAATAGCTTTCGGACATTTTGTACTTATCACGGATTCACGTAAAACCAATTCCTTCTATATGCTCATTTAGCGGGTATTTAGTCGTCATATGCTTTCACTTTATTCGATACCGGCATTTCGAATGATTGGCTGTTGTTTGACATCCCAGGTGTGGCCGCGCTTGATAAATAAATAAATAAATAAATATTTTCTTCTCGTCTATGCGATAAACGCCCATGGAGGCATGATCAGGTATGTGCAACTGTTCAGACATATTATGGTAACTGCAACAGTGACAGTAGCAAATTTGACATAGGAATAAATAGTTTGTTCCCAAATTCCTTGAGACACCAAATCAGGCGTGATCAAGGTTTAAAGGCAGTTGTGCATCACGACGATACTTCGGGTTCAATCGTGTGTAGTTGAAACGGTCAAGGCAATATAAGTGCAATGTAACAGTGCTTGTAGACGGAGTTTAACATACTCTTGCATGTGTCGAGAAGAGTTGAAATATGAGTCTAGTCGGCTTGCTAGTAGGTAGTTGTGGACAGTGACTTTATTCAGTGGCGAGTCACATCCGCCACGTCGCAGTAATGCTGAGCAGACATTTGTGGTTTTTTATAGGGAGAACGCTTGCCAGGCGAAAACTCACCACGTCCTGCAACACTGCCGTAAAGCATTATGATCATTAATGTATGACTGGCAAAGCCGTTTGACGACTGGTTACGTATTTTGTAATTCGCAGACAAATGGCTCCTAATTTCCTCTGTTAGTTAGACAGGTAGTTTTATCGGGGCCGCCATGATTGATGAGGCCGGTTGAGGAGGGGAACATCGCGAATAATCTTCTTATTTTGTGTCCAGGTGAGCAAAAGGTTACCTTTTCTGCTGTCTGGATTTTTCAGATGCATAATGTATGGAAATATGAGGATGTGTCCAGTTCTCCATACTGGACATGGATTTTGGTGATTGCAGCTGGGTCCTTTTGATGTTCAAGCATGGTCCATGTAGGTCCTAGTCGGTGGTTATGTCCGTTTTGGGCGGAAATTGTTCCTCCGTCCAATCCCAGATCTCAAAGAAGTACCGGACCTCCGAGAAAAGTGAAAGCGAGAGACAACCGAGAGAAGACCGCAAAAACAGTCATGGAGTTGAGCATCGTTAACGACCTGTGTTACAGCATTTGGACTTGAACAAATGCATGTATATTGTGCAACAATAACGATGCTAAAAGCGCCTTTTGAATATAATATAGGATCAGCCGTATAGGTGTATTGCTAACGCCTGCGTAGAAACAAGAGCATTGTACCAGTGAGTAATCTACGAAGTATTGGTTTGGTATGAGCCAAAAGTTGCGTGGGGAAGAGCAAAGAGTGTTAGAACATTGGTGGTGGTTGCAAGGTGTATGGACAGCAAGTAGCTGGCGTAATACGATAGGGAGCGCAGAATAAGTGAAACTAAATATGTTGCCGCGCGAGAGATCTAAAGGTCAGTTTGCGGTATGGCAGCGGAATGATTGAATGCAGATATTCTAAAGGAATAAAGGTTGTTAAGGTAAGGAGTGGCTCCTAACAATCACTGTGTAATCGCATGTATGGAGCCTATGACCACATGCTACTTCTAAACAGAAGTGTCGAATTTGAGACGACCGACGGATGGTGGCGCTAGGAGAGACTGTGAGTGGCCAGAGGCAGCCATTCGAATCAGACGTTTAGTCACTATTGTGTGCATATAGGGTCACTGAGTGCATCAGCAAACAAGCGAAGGTAAGTAATACAGACATTCCAGGAGAATGTAAGTTGGAGAGACAAGGAGTGTATCCTAACATGTTGAAAATGTGCCTACCTGTCTATTACCCACTACCTCGTCCATACTGGCTACAGGAGAAAGTCGGTCTTTGCAAGAGGGGTGTACGGTCCTTGTGGTCGTGCTAGTCACGAAGCGTGGTTTCATTCACTCAGTGTGAAGCGGACTACCGTCCAGCCACCGCCTTGTGTGCACTTGATTCCTCAAATACAGCGTGCGTAAGTTTGTCTGTGAAGGAGTGTGGGCGGACTCCGTTGATGAAACGTGGCTCCCATCCGCCTGCCTCCCGGTGTAATGCCCTCGGGTTAACCCTGGATTTGAGGTGCGTGGATGGAGCTGCGATTAGCGCAGCGCATGCCATCCATGGTACCTGTGTAGGCGCAGGTGTTATGTGGCTGTTCACAGTGATAGGATAATCCGAATCCGGTTGCCGCCAACCAGTGCTGACCTGTCCAATCCTACTGACTCACTTCACTTATCTTCCAAAATGAACTATACGACAATCACAATGCGCCGACTAATCCTGTCTCGTCTGATCTGTGTCATTCCCTCCGCCTATTATGACATGAGTGGCCACTTTTCTGTCCGCAATACCTGGAGAGCCACGTTGGCTTTCCCATCTTTCGGCTGTAAACCTATCCTATTTCAACCCTGTCCTCTCCTGCTCGCGCTCTGTCTATATTGATCCCGCAGCCGGAGAGCCAGCTTACAGTGCCCTGCTCTGGTCTAATCTGACCAGTCTGCTTCTCCTTGACTTATTCGGGATTACCGAGACATAGGAGGTCTAGGATGTATAGAGTCAATGCCAGGTCTTCCCCACCTTGCCGGCCTGTTGGACAGGTCCACCTATATTAATATAGCCACTTCCCTCTCTAAATTGTCTATTTACTGACCCGAACCATTTGTCTTCTAACCTTAACCGTACAAACCAATCGCAGTGTGCCGACTAAGCCAGTTGTGTTTGATCGGTATTCCGCTGTCCGACTACTGTGACATTATCGGCTACTGTACAGAAGACTGAACGCTCTGCCTTCAATCCTTCTTCAGGCGTACAGCTAACTCTCAGCGCTCTGTGCTAACCTAGTCTTATTTGACCATTATGTTTTTCTTTCTCTTCGTTCAACCTGTCGAGATATATACGGTTTACGCACTGTAGACGCAGAAAGATCGCCAGGTTTACAGCCCACTGGACTTGTTCACTATTCAGTATTATAGACACTTGCATCTCTAACCTGTCAATATCTTGACCCGGTTCATTTGTCCTCCAAAATTTGCCGTATAACTCAATATCTCTTCTTCAACCAACCCAGTCATATCTGATTGGTCTCCTGTTCTCCGACTTCTATCGGACTACTGTGACATTACCGGCCATCGTTCGGAAGGCTAAACGCTCGATAACCATTCACCAGAAAGCCCTGTTGTCTTCTTCACACAATAGCAGCAAATCTTTTCCATTCCGATCCTGTCGTTTCCATGCTGCGGTAGTTGTTTTCGATCCCACTTCAATCTAACAGCCAAATCTCAGTGCCCTGCCCTAGCCTAGTCTCAACTGACCAGTCTATTTTGTGACTTCTTCTAGATGACCGGGAAATTCATGGTCTAAATTTTGTAGATTTAAGGCAATATCTCCCTCACCTCCACAGCCTGCTGGACTTGTTCACCTTCTGTTAATACAGACACTTTTATCTCTGACCTATCCAATCCTACTGACTCCATGTATCTTCCCTAATTAATTGTATGACTCAATCTAAATGCGCCGACTAAGCTAGTCTAGTCTGCTTGGACGCTTTCTCTCTGGCTCTTGTGGCGTTGACAATTATTGCTCGGAAGACTGAGTGCCCTGTCCCTGTTACCTCCAGATCTAAGTTAACGTACCCACTTTTTTATCTATAATTCTTTTCTACTTTGAATCTGTACTCTCTTTATCGCGCTCGCCGCCTTTATTTGTTCCCCAACCGGAAAGCGCGCTCTCAGTGCGCTGCCTTATTCTCCTTTTGACTGCTTCCAAACTAAAGAAATGTGAACGTCCTAGGCCCTGCATAACCAAACCGCAACTTCCCTCTCGCGTTACGAGACCGCCTAACTTGCAGTGGCATGCCCCATATACCTATGGCCACTTCCATCCTAAACCTGTCCATCTCTTCTGATTCGTTATCCGTCTTCCCACATCACAATATGTTGACTAATCCAGTCTCGTCTGCTCGTTCTCCTGCTCACCGAATTGTCTCAGACTACTGTGATAAAAACGGCGATTGTTCAATACTGTGCGATAAATACTTGTTCGTACGAGAGCATCGTTCGTTTCTCCAAAATTTAGCAGTAAACTTTTTCATCCTGACTGTCATCACCTTGCTGCGCTGTTTGTTTTCAATTCCTCCATCGGGCAGCCAAATCTCAGTGCTCTTCCTTAACCTAGCCTCAGCTGACTAGTCTGCTGCTCCGTGACCACTTCCAGTCCATCGATATGTTAATTGTCTAGACGCTAAAGACCCAATGCTGATGTTATTACCACAAGAATATGCTGTACTTGGTCATCCATTGACAAAACGGCCTCTTACCTCTCTTTCCTATCCTTTACTGCTGATCTTAATTTTTTCATTTTATCTTTAGGACTCATTCTCAATGCACCGACTTATGTAGTATCGTCTGATCGGTCTCCCTCACTTCGATATTCTTGCCGGACC
>CALYDF020006010.1:0-13835 GCA_944474145.2 Dicrocoelium dendriticum | reverse complement strand
TAGCTCGAAACTCATACTCCAATGTCCGGCGGATATGTGATTTGAACAGAGTTCTGCAAATTGCCGGAGTGATACCGGAGAACGACCTACGTAGTGCACCTAGCATCCTGTTTGCGACCGCGACCTTTCTCAGAGTGTCTTGGGAAGTTCTAAGTTTGGGAACTTACAAGACGGTCAAGTGACGAGCCTGTTATAAGGAAGATTAAAACAAGAAAGAAAAATGTACAATTAGTCAATAGTGAAATAGTACACAAAAGCTAGCAGTTATCTTTTTGGGCGCTACCTACCTCCCCCTGTACATCCCCCATTGTTCTTGTGAGGTTGGATGGTAGGTCGGTTGCGTTGATTATAGACGAGTAATTGGACTCATTCGGAAAGACGCCTTTCCCTTCCCAGAATTGACCTATTTGATACGCTTGGAGATTCGATTCAAGTTCAAGTTCAAGCGGGACTGGAACGATAGTATTGTCCCGTGAGTGTTCCTTCTTCGGCGGGTCGTTGAACCAGGAGTTGGCGGACTTTGAAATACTGATGGACCTAAAACAAAGACCGCATCACACCCTGTTCAACTAATTAATGCCCATGTATTCTGCCCTAGCAGTCCCTGCTGGGCCAGTTACGTGAAGTAAGAAAGAGAAAAAAGTAAACCCGGAAGGAAAAAGAGAAACTGGAAAGAGCTAAGCAAGTGGAATACCAAGATATTTGAGTCATTAGAAAAAGAACTGAAAAGTGAAGGTGAGTCAGCTAGGAAAAAGGAAAAGTTTGCTGTTGCCACCCAAGATCATCGAGCTGGCGCGCAAAACCCCTAATCAAGGTTCCCTAACCACGTGATCTGGAAGCGAATTCCAGCGGTCTATAACTCGGCGCGACAGACGAGTTTCCGTCCTAATCCTATCAGACCGTGGTTTATGCAGTTTCAGTGGGTGACCGCGGAGACTAGGTAACGTAGTGGGACTAAATAGCCCTGACAAGTCCGGGCCAATCTTACCCGTCAAAATACCATAAGTGAGAGTCAGGTCCCCACTTATACTTCGGTAGTGCATTGAGTACATCCCCAAACTGAGCAAGCGTTCAGGATACACCTGTCCCCTTAGACCCTGCACTAACCGAGTGCCCACTGGTAACACCCTCTCCAAGTCCATTTTGCCTCGCTTAAGACATGGTGGACAAGCCTGAATACATTCCAGGTGGGGTCGGACGAATGCCGAGAATAGCTTCACAAACAAATTGGCCGTTAAGATTCCGAAAGAGCGGCGGATAAATCACATCATACGAAACTCTCGACAAGCAGTCTTCTTCCAATTGTCTCCAGAATGAAGTGCTGATGCGTTTACGACTCCTAAATCAACGTGCTGAGTGACAACAGGGAGTTCACCACCGCTGACAGCATAACGGGTGGGAGGATTTGCAGCTCCAATTCGGAGAACAGAGCATTTGGCTCTATTTACGGGCATCAACCATAAGGTAGACCATTCCCAGAGCCTATCTACGGCATGTTGAATTGCTTCAGGACCCCGGGATATCCACAATATTCCAGAGCTTAAGGTAATCAGCAAACATTATTGATGCCACCCCTAGCTCGCCCGGCAAGTCATTTACATAGATCACGAACAACAATGGCCCCAATACCGAGCCCTGCGGAACGCCACTATGGACAGCTTGCCTGAGCGAAAGGCTACGCCCCACGCGTACGGACTGTTCCCTCCTCTCAAGGAAGGCAGACACCCATTGAAGGGCGCGACCAGATATCCCGTAAGCTCACAACTTTAATGAGAACCAAACATGTGGAACAGTGTCAAAAGCTTTCTATAAGTCTACAAATAGCACGTCTAGAGCGTGGCCACTGTCCACCGCTTCGGCCCAGCTTTCACGAGCTACAAGGAGATTAGTCTGGCATGAAAATCTCTTGCGGAATCCATGTTTCGCAGCACTGAGAAGGTTGGATATATTCAGGTGGTTCTCCACTGAATCCCTTATCAGCTTTTCAAACAACTTGACTACTACGCTTGTCAAACTGACAGGCCGCTAGTTCGCGAGTAGAGCGCTGTCACCGCCCTTAAAAATCGGACAGATGATTGCCTCCTTCCATTCCGAAGGTAAGATGAAGCTGTCAAGCGATATTGAAAACACGCATGTGAGCGGACCACTCAGCTCAGTGGCCAATTCATGCAACAGCTTTGGATGAATTGAATCAGGACCGGAAGCTTTAGCGGCATTAATGCTTTGCAGTGGCTCGAAGACCTGAGTCTCCGTTATACTAAATTCAGCTAAGCAAGAATGCTCTGGCACACATGAAACCAATTCAACCTGCGGTACAGAAGTCTCCCGAGCAAAGACCCCAGTATACTGATCACTAAGTATACAAGCCTTGTCATAGTCAGTTTGCGCACGGCACCCATATGCTCGCAATAACGCTGGTATAGAGAATTTTGCCCCGCTGCGTCTTTTAACGTAAGCAAAATACTTCTTGGGCTTAGCTGCTGCCGAGTCCTCTAAATCCTGCTCGTACTGGAGACGAACAGTTCTGAGATGTTGCTTACCTTTATTGCTAATCTCTCGATATTTATCATACGTACTGGCTGATGAAGCTGCTTGGTAGGTTCGCCAGCATCTAGGCCGTTTCTTGAGTAGGTACTTGCCTGTGGTATCTATCCATGGAGGCTGTGCCCTTAACCCTCTTTTCCTAATGAGTGGAATATAGGGTGCGGAAACCTCCGTAAGGTATGCCTTAAATTTATCCCAGGCTAACTGGACAGAGTCAGCCATCGAGATCTCACAGTTCAAAACTGAAGCCTTAGCTCGCATTGCATTAAAGTCCGCCCGCCAAATATTCGGAAGTAATTCAACAGCGGTCTCTTGGTGCCTTGAAAGAGCACATCGAAAGGATATGCATGCGTGATCGCTGGACCCTAGAGGTGCACTGTATGAAACGTCAGTCAGGAAGTCGAGGGACTTAGCGAAAACCAAATCTAAAGTAGATGGTATTTGGTTGTCCATATACCTAGTGGGAAAGGCCAAGGACTGGTGCAAAGGCACTTGGAGAGTCAGTTCAAGAAAGTCTGCACCGAATGTTCCTAATGCCGAATTACAAGAAAGATCGGTCCATCTAACTTCCGGGAGGTTGAAATCCCCTAGAACTAAACACTTATTCGCAGACTGAGTGCGAATAAAGTCAAGTATCCCCTGGAAGAACTTCCAGGACTTCTGTATAGCACTATAACTGTAAACTGGGAAGAGGAAGTGCACAAAACAGTCGATACGGCTTCAACGGCCTGATCTGACGACTGGAATGTGCAGGTCCTCACATACAGTACAACACCTCCGCTTTGGCGACCAACGGAGCGATCAGTTCTAAGCAGCGCGTAGCCAGGTAGATATACCTCACCGTCCGTGATATCCGGAGACAATCACGTTCCAGTGAAAGCAAGTATGTCGAGACGAGAGTTGTCTACAAGTAGATCCAACGCGTGCACCTTGTTCCTTAGTGTCCGGGAGAAAGTAAGAATTGCCTTGGAAATCCACTATTTTAGCGATTACTCAATTAATAACGATTATCGTATCGATTTCGAAAGTTCCGGAATGTTCTGCTTCTGCACGTGGTTAAAAACCACCTGACACCTCGGCAAAAGATATGGGGAACCGCTAACCTTGGTAGCTGACCTACCATTTCTAGAATTTGATGGTCAGTAGAGCCCTATAAATACAGCCAAGGTCCGCAGTAGTTGTACAGTGTTCGTTGGCTTCGATTAATACGTTATTTTGTCAAGGTCATTGGCGTTTTGCTTTTTCCTTCGGTTGGGCTAGGAGTTTGGTGGAGCAGTAAATTGTTATTTTTGGAATTGCGTCAAGTGAGAAGATTATAACACAGGCTGCGCACGTTGCTAAGTACTACCTCAAGGAAGTCGGCACAACCATCCCTGGGTCGTGCGCCATCAGGATAGGTTCTGATAGGGCGGAAGATAACTTCCGGCTGACCACCTGAAAACCCACCAGACGGAGGCCTTGCTCACCAGCCGCCCGTCTAGTTTTGAGGTCTTTGATATGGTTTCCGGGTATTGTCGTGTGGAGTAGCCATCCAGTCACAATCAGATCTTGCACAAATGCAAGAGCCTTCTACATTCAGCTTAGCAAATTTTTGGACCAGAACTCGATAATGACCATGTTTCCATCGGGTAAACCACCACACCAGTTCTATCAGGATGGACCAAGAAATATATAATCAATGATTAAAGATGGTACAAAGAACTCAGCAACCATAAAAGTTACGTGATTCCACATTATTTTGGTATCATACACCCCATATTACATATTTCACTCATGAATGAGCATGATAATTAATGTACTCATGGTCTGTCCACGATCCAGGGACGGCTTCTCGTACAATCGGGAAATATACGTATTATTATTTTAGTGATAGAGCGAAAACTGCTTTATGAATTCCAAATGATGCATTTTGGTTCATCGAACGATCTTGCGATATTTCAACGCCGTACGCAGGAAGTGATTACCCATAAATGTCTCGTTTGTTGATGATGTTATTGTACACGGAAGAACAAAAGGGAAGCATCTAAACAACCTGGCGAAGGTGCTACCATGCCAAGTAAATGTAGGCCTCAAAGTTCAACCTACCAAGTGCTAGCTTTTACAGAAAGAGGTTACGTATCACGGATACCTCATTTCGGGGATGGGAATTCGGACGGATCCTTGTAAGACGGCGCAAGTGAAATCAGGGCGAACCCTGCTATTGTTGACAATTTACGTAGATTTTTAGTGTTCGCTCCATACTACCGACGAGTCACCAAAGGTTTATTGGGGATCACATCACCTTCCCTTTCTCCGAGGTCTGGAACTTCTTGGGGATCTGGGATCGGAACGTGAAAGAGCTTGTGCCTGGGACAGGACATAGAAACCCCCAAGGACCTACATAGAACACGGCTGTACAACAAGTGGATAAAAATGCACTCACTGCCATGACCGTCGTCCAGCAATGGTAGCTGGACATGACGCCTTCATACTCCTGCGAAGTATACATAATCCTGTAAATTCTAGAAGCAAGAATCGGAAGTTTTGCTCACCTGGACACGAAGATGACGAAGGTCTAACCCTCCATGGGCCTCAGCCCTTATGGCCGCCCCGAGCAAAAATAACCTGTACAGCTAAAAGAGGAAATTAGAAGGCGATTGACGGCGGTTAACCGAGGGTTATATCAGTCGACGAGCTGCTCTGCCAGTTTTACATTAGTGTACAAACGGATTTCTGACAGTGTTTCAGGACGTAGTGGGTTTTCGCCTGGCAAGCGTTCTCCCTATAAAAAGCCACAACTGTCCGCTTAACAACACTGCGACGTGGCGGATGTGACTCGCCACTGAATAAAGTCACTGCCCACAACGACATAATGGCAAGCCGACCAGAATCCTAATGTAATATTTTCCTGACAAGTTTTCTCTACAAACGGAATGCCCAGCCTGTTTACACCACGCCCACTAGAACCCAACTTGTCGTCATGTTTTGACGAATTTATACCTCAAAATTAATTGTACAATTTCCAAAGCTTGGACAACTTTCGGCTTACTGCCGATTACCTACATAGCAACGTGTTTGTTGCGAAACATAAAATGCTTGTAAACGTTGATCATGCCTGGTCAGGTGTGTCTCGGAAATTCGAGAATATACTATTTATTTATTTATTTATTTATTTCCATGCCTTGTTACAAAGAGATCGGACTTCCGAGTGGATTGTCGAATGTCAAAGATCTTTCGGTCATTTACGAGAATCCTTCTGCGCGGCCCCTGTGCTTGTTTTCCCAGACCTGTCACCAAATGCCGGAGAGCTCATTTTAGACACGGGCTCTAGCGACCAGGCGATTGGGGCTGTTTTGTCGCAAAAAGGACAGAACAGAATAGAAGTGGTATTTTTAAAGCAGTGGAAGTCTCCTTGTGAGAGAACAGAACTCGTGCATAACTAGAAAAGAATTGTTGGCTCTAGTAATTTCCATCAAACAAAATGGACCTTGCCTGTTGAGCAGAAAGTTTTTGGTACGGACGGATCATCAATCACTTCGCTGCTTACAAACTTCAGGGACCCGGGGGGACAGATTGCTAAATGTTAAAAACAGCTTTAAGCGTATGCTTTCGTATGCCGGCACCGACCTGGTGCACAATACGCCAACGCATACGCTCTTCCAAGATTTGCGATTTCGTGGTCATGGTGACTGCTCGGATTGTACTACACAATTAGCTCTAGTTAGCCTTCAAAGTCCGGGGTACGGTCGTTGGTAGGAGTCACTGGCAGCAGTCCCAGACGTTTCACTGGTTTACAACAAGCGGCTCTTGGGATGCTAATCCTACCGCGAAGAACATGGAAGCGGAAAGCTACGAAGCTCGGTTTTTGTGGGCGATGTGAGGCAAGCTCGTCATGGAAAGCGTGTTAGTGTTTGATTTTGGCCCAAACTACCTCAGGCGAATCGTGATTCAACAGCCACTAGTTTACGAAGTTCTGTAGGAACTCCATAAGCAGCTAAGTCATGCCGGAGACAACAACTTTGAGACGGAGGCACGCCAATGCTTTTGGGGGCCACATCAGCAAAGGGAGGTCGCTAACTTTTGCCAGACGTGTGAGACATGTACCACGTCCAAGGACGCGAACATCACGTGGAGAGCACCATTGCAGTCTAAACTGGCAGGGTACCCGAGGGAGATTCTCATCCTCATCATCCTCATTATACATGTTAGCTGCGGGTGGAAAACGCCTCAGCTATTGTGCCGCAATACAAAGGACAAGCAGAAAATAAACAGTCGCACATCGGCTGAGTCCCCAGTAACGGATGGACATCGTTCCAGAGAGCTAACAGCCGGCTATCGTGCCGCAGCAAGTTAAGTTATGCCTAACGAATGCGATCATGCTTGGAGGGGGCTAAGCAGGTGGATTGACAAAGGAACTCACAACACAAACGGCATTGGGGCCGCCTCCTATCCATATCAGCAAGTATGTCCAACCAAACGTGTTCCTCGTCCTTAGGATCCCAGCCAGGCAGTCGGGATGCACCAACCGACGCCAACTCCGAACTGAGGGTTTTCATCTCTCTCGACCAAGTCATCGCTTGGCCTCCCCTCCTCCTCTTCCAACCCCACCCCCGGCGCGCAAACAATGCACGTCGCGAGAGCCGGTGTGCTGGCATCACAACAAGTGGCCCAGCCACCAGAGCCTGGTGCGTGATATAATGGTGCTGAGCGGTTCACTCGCTCTTCCTGCACCAAATACGCGACGCCGAACACGGTCATTGTTCACGCGGTGCTCCCACCAGACAGCTAAGCTGCGAAAACAGCGATGACCGAGTATGACGAGCTTCTTTATGTCTGTCGACCTGATGGGCCAGGTTTCACAACCATATAGGAGAGTTGAACGGACGGCTGTGTCATAAACTTCGTCAGCTCCGCCACATGTGGCGGAGATTGGCAAAAGCACCTCGATCTTTTGCTATACGGTTCGTAACCTCATCTTTTATCCCTCGGGCGCTAATGTAGCAATGCAGGTACTTGAATTCCTGAACGAGTTCCAGCAGGTCAGAAAGCGTTAGCGCAGGGGTGAGTCCTTGCCAATCGTGGAGAAGTACTTTGCAGTTCGATGTAGCAAAGTATAGCCCACAACTGTTGACAGTCAGTGCTAATCGGTACAGTGACTGGTTTGCCGAACAACCTCCTCGTGGTGCCAGCTGGGTGGTTCGGGTTTTTCCAGTTCCAGCGAATGCTTCGGCGGCAGTGTTCCAGGACGTGGTGGGTTTTCGCCTGGCAAGCGTTCTCTCTATAAAAAGCCACACATGTCCGTGTAACAACACTGTGATGTGGCGGACGTGACGCGCCACTAAATAAAGTCAATGCTCCTTGCCCCTCCCTGAGAGGCATTGTACTTAAAGGTGAGTTGGGCCCCTGGTGCTTCACGGACCGAAAGGCGTGTGAACCATCTATTTGGTCACCGGCTCCCAACGGGTTGCGACGCTTTCACATCGCCCTGCTGCCTTGTAGGTTAGATCTTTGATCAAAAGCTCGGGGATGGCCCCCTAAGACAAGCCTCTACTTCGGCCTGCGCAACCGGGTAGTACCACGCCCACTGACGAACCATGGACTACACCGCTCACCACTGCTACTGCCATGCCTATCTTCTGTCCTAACTCAATCGCTCAGCGTCCACTCACAGACCACCCCACCTCCCGTCCTTCACCTACATGTATTCTTATGTCTTCTACGGTCACCGTCCCAAACGACCCACGTCTCCCGCGGATGATTGAAGTAACAGCCAAACTCCCGGTTTGCAATGTCCTGCGAGCGCAACCGCCTCTTACTCCACCGAAGCTCCAGCTCTTCTTCGACCTGGTTCTCCATTCATCCTCGCAGCGTTTAACGTTCGAAGTTTGCTTCAGATCGGACGACAAGCATGTCTGGCCCGTACTCTTGAAACGCTATCGATAAACATCTGATTTCTCTCAGAGGCCAGCTTACAAGACTCTAGCGCCGTCATCAGGATGGCCGCTCCGGTAAAATCTAACACCAAATACTACTCGCGGCTTTCCGGAGACCCAGAATCTGCCGCCACTGGTCAAGCTGGTGTTGAGGTTGTATTAAGTGCCAGGGCTGAATCAGCTCTGTTTGACTGGATCCCAGTCAACAGTCGGCTATGTGCAGTCAGACTAAGAGGTTCAGGTAACGTAAGCAGGCGTCAAGATGTTAAGTGTGCCTTGTTTGTCGTCTCCGCCTACGCCCCTACAGACTGCAGCCCGGATGTAGTTAAAGATAGCTTTTACCAACAACTACATGAACTTCTGCGTTCCTCCAAAAGGACGGCTATAGTCATTCTTGCCGGGAACTTTAACGCACGGGTTGAACGCCTTCTACCAAGCGAGCACCACATTGAGGGTAGTTTTGGTCTCTGTGGCAGTCGATCAGACAACGGAGACAGATTGCTTACTCTTTGCTCTGATCATCGCTTGTTGCTTTCGAGCACTAGTTTTCGATACCCGAGGAGACACACTGCTACCTGGCGCCCGCCCTCACAAACGCAAGAGTGCTCCCAGCTTGGCCACATAGCAATCAGTTACAGATGGTGCGGAAGCGCAACGGACTGCCGATCGTACTGGTTAGATTTTCTAGACTCTGATCAAGCATTGATTCGTGCTAAGATTTGCATGCGTTTCGGAGGATCACCTAAGCGCGCCCACTACCGACTGGACGTCGCGAATCTACAAAACGCTGCGATTTTGACCAGGTACCAAGCCTCACTGTCAACCTTGCTTGGCTCAACTATTGACGGTGATCTCGATTCGCAGTGGGCGCATAGCAAAGATGTTTTAGTTTCCCTCAGTATCGATACTTGTGAAGTTACCCATCACCCACCGAAACATTGGATTTCCGCCGACTCCTTGTCGCTGTTGGACAGACGCCGCTTGATCCCATCGGATTCCAGACCCAGTGCGGAACGCCAATACATTGGTCGAGCGTTGCGCAGGAGTCTGCAACTGGACCGCGAAGCTTGGTGGGGTGAAGGTGCTAGGGAGATGGAGCTTGTTAGTCTCTGTGGTAATACCAGGAAACTTTTCCATCTCATTCGAGTCACCGAAGGTGTTCGATCTGGTATAAGTGAAACAATATGCGAAGAGGATGGCACCTAAATCACCAATCTTGGATACACATTCAGAGCTGGTTAGTGTCAATCTGTTCACATCGACGTTGCGGACTTCCACCGAAACACCCGGAGGTCAGCGCAGAGAAGTGCGTGATCATTCCACGCTCGTGCTCCAAATCGAGCGACAGTTTGTGACACAACCTCCAGCGGTAACTGATCGCGATATGATCTATTTGTGTCCATGGCTGGCCCGAGGCTAATGGCCGCCAAGTCACGCTTCTGTGGATGCTGTGTCGAAAGTTTGTACTCGCGAGGAAGAGACGAGCATCTTCACACAGTTGTAGCAATCGCTCATCGTTATCAATGCGGGAGCGTACACCATGTTGGCCGCCCAGATGAAGCTCAGAGGACAATTTGCCGACTTGGGCGTTTAGATCGCCAGTCACAGTAACCGTGCTTCTTCTCTAACGAAGGAGATCGTGAAGTTGCTGATAACGATCATCTTTTACCGAATCAGTGCTACAGTTTGTAGGAGCGTAGGCCGCAATGACAAAAAGGCACCGTTGTAGCGCCTGTAAATTTACTTATCTTTCATTGTACATTCCTTTCCTATTACAACCAATTCTTGTAAAGTAATCTTGTATACTTGTTTTGATTGATAAAGAACACACTTTTTGAACCACGCGGGCAAATCGACGTGTTCTCTCTGTGTTCTTGGGGACCAGGACTCTCACATCTGGCGGGAACGGGTTTGCGGGCCAAGATAATCCGACACAGCCGGGATTATAATGGTAGCGTAGGATACTGATATGTAGTTGAATAATTTGCAAATACTATAAATAATCCAGTAGCGGATGTATAAAGGAATCGGGGTCCTGTAGCTTTTATAGTACCATAGTTTACTGTAACCTTGGTAGCAGGTGCCCGGAGTTTCCAATTGCATAAATTGGTCTAAATTAGACCTATGTTATTCGATACGTAACTAGTGCACTCCGTTGGTCAGAAAATGAAGCATAGCCACTTCAAGGGAGTGTATGAAGGGTGATACGCTTAAATTGAAGTGGAAATGAATATTCTGCTTACCTCACATGCTCCTATGTGATTTTTTTTTCGGGAACCGACTAGGCAGAATGGTTGGCGTACTTCGAGAAATAGGTAGACAAGAACGGAACTGGATGTGAGAATAATGTGTAAAGAACGGGGTACACGGATGTGGCACGAATAGGCAAATAACCATGCAATATGCGCATACCTATTTACATACTGAACTTAGTACGGAATGCGCATTTATAAAGGAAAACTAACTCGAAAGCGTCAGTTGCATATATGAATGCCTGAGGAGCAGTAAGTTAAGTGATGTAAAGTAAAGGAGAAGTGAAAATGCACGTCGGTCCCCGGTCAATATGTGGTGGGTAAATGCTTACAACGGCGAAATGAGCTTTCATAGGGTACATAAACGGTTGATGAAATATATATATATATATATATATATATATATATATATGGATACAGGTTAGTAAGGCGTACATTTACATATACATAATGCTGGCTGAAAGTAAATGCATATATTTAATTACAAATATATGCATTCATAATTTTGCCACTTTAACATGATTAGAAATGGTATTGCTCCTACAATTTATGCATGCTTATATCCTTATGTAGAAATACATTTGTACGCGTGTTACGGTAACACTGGTCATCAGTTCTATGCCATTTAAGGGGTCGGCGCGTTATTAGTCACCGCTATGATTACCCAATGCAAATCGCCGCAGCTGGACGTCAGTAGACCAACGTATATATTCTTTTCATTACAGAGATACAAATCACATTATCCGTACGTAAATGAGTAAATAATTAAGTATGCGGCTGTCAGTTTTCATGGAGTTTACCGAGATCAGTAATGGTACATATCAAGGTGTCAGGAGTAAAGTAAGTAGGTTACGCATTTCATTAATAAGCTAATACCGTTTTATGAATAATACTAAGAGAAATTTATCACACCTAGTATATGCGGAAGTTATAGGAAGAATAGGGAATAAGAAGGCGGCAAAACGAAGAAGGAAAAATTCAATGAACGTTTCTGCGACGTTTTCATACAAGTAGCCCACATATATGCGCAAGACTATAAGTAGGTTTATGTTCCTACGAACGTGACAGGTACATAGTAAGGCCATATGATTGCCTCATGGGTGGCATTTGTTTGTTCAATGAACCGCCCTCCCGTTTTGGCCGCGATTGGTTGCACGAGCGATGCATGGAAAAGGCATCATGTGTTCTACAGCAGCAGTGTCATAGATCATTACACAGGTAGATATCTTTGACTTCACTGCGGTAAAGGAACGGCGCTTGGTAAGCCTGTGCATGTTCCACAGGGAAGCCTAATTATGGCCTACAGTGACAGTTATGTTATCGGCGCCAGGACCTACATGAACGATCTTCACTTATGGTAATTTGGTTCCATGATATTTGCATCCATATGGGCTCTAGGTAAGTCTCATATACTTGCTGCACATTTCTTGAGGGCTTCATATTAGTAGTGCTAGATTGGTAGCAGAGCATTGGTGTCGTTATCGGACCCAGCATAATCGCCGTCGTTGGAACCATAGTCCTTAAATACGGGCGGTTACTAATACCATAATGGTCCAGCAGCGGCGGTATAGTAAGCACTGCTAACGAATGAAAAGAGAATGCATCTGAACGCCCACAGGAATGAATTTAACTGTTCCCAGCGCAGCTGCATCAATTCTGCCACTATGGAATTAGCTATGACTGGTCTCAGGCGTTCTTGCCTGACAGTACATAAGTTTACGTAGGTCTCACGTTGGTGGCAGCATAATCGGCACTGGAGAGGACTGCGCTATAGGCGGAGCGCGCCTCCATAACCAGTGGTTATGAAATGCATATAGGTCGCATAGAAGGCATTATTGTTGCTATGAGGACAGTCCCAGTGGTAACCTTAGGCATTGCAGCAAAAAGAACGTAAGTAATGGGCTTTGTTAACACTACTGATACAACTGGAATGCAGTCACATGGCTTTTCATTTGTTTCCGTCATTGTATGCAACGGTGTTGAATACATTATGCCGAGTAATCGTGACAATATGGAAATGGCAACGAAAAAGAGACACAAATGGAGCGCTGACGTCTGTACCGATTCCGAATATTCACGTCGTCCTGGGGAGCGTGTGAGGCGCTCTTGACCCACAACGCGCGAACACTGAGGAATGGTAACTTGAAATTTATTGCGTAGGCACACATGCAAGCAATATGCATAGATGTAACGCGGGGTTGACTTACTCAATCACATGGAAGCCATGTAGGGCACCTCCCGATAGTGGAGTGTATGGTGCACGTCATCAATTTCTTAGAAAAATTAACAGGAAATAAGCGAAATAAATAGTAAAACATAATGGGTCAGCTGTACGCCGTAACGGCGATTAGCTGCCGCTCGTTAACCACCAGTCGCGCGCGGGCTGAGTATACCGCTAGGACGCCCACCCCTAAGCGGATTCGAACCGGTGACCTTATGGTTGTAAAGCAAACATGCAGACCACTCGGCCACCGGCCGACTGACATAAGCGAAGAAGCGTTTCGGGTTTGATGAGGCTATACGAGCAAGCTCTACTTCATGCTGTAGACGAACACCTCGTAGATACTGTCTGCAGTTTTTCCGAACCTCACGATATCGCTTGAAGGTGCATAATGAAGGAGCAGATAAGTAGGTACGCTAATATCTGGCACGTCTGTTGAGTTGTTTGTGTACAGCAGAATCAAACCAGGGTGGCTTTGCCCTAGTTTTATTCCTGCCAGATAGTGGTATATGGGGGAGAGAGCTCACTCAAGCATGATTTAAATCTGTCCCAGGCCGTTTGAATGTCGTCACTTTCCAAAATGACACAAGGCGACTTTGCGGCTTCCGCTTCCATTGTCTGAAAGTCCGCGCGCCATATATTTGGAACTCGGTCGGGATGATCACTAGTCTGACGACCAAGGGCGCACTTAAATGAGAGACATGCGTGGTCCCTAGCACCGAAAGGTGATCTGTATACAATATCCGTTTCAAAATCAATGCATTTAGGGAGGATCAAATCCAAGAGGGACGGGTTTTGACGCGTCCTGAATCTAGTAGGCCGATCGACAAATTGGTGCAGGGAAGCATGCAAGGCCAGCTCGAGAAGCTCGGTAGCCAAACACCTTGTAACAGCGTCGCAGGAAAA
>CALYDF020006009.1:0-13832 GCA_944474145.2 Dicrocoelium dendriticum | reverse complement strand
CGAGGTAATGGTGACCGAGCAGCTATGGCTCGACGGGCCACCAAGCCTGTGGCACACACCCAGTTCATCGTACATGCTGCCAATTGGATTGGGGTGCCGCTTTGATCACAACCCTCCGACTTGTTAACCTTTTCGTCCTTTCACCTCATGCTTGGGGTTTCGTTGGCCTACATTCTTAGTATTATCCTTTCTAGATTCCGAATGTTGTTGTCTTCAGCATCTATCCTTCTTCTTTAGCATTCCTATATGACAGCCCAGCCTCGTAGAGCCACCTAACCTATGGCTACTTCTCACTCCAACTGCACAGGCCTCTCACAACTAATGTAGCTCTCTACGTGCTTCTTACTCCTGCTGTACAAATCTAGTACTGCTGCAAGCTTCGACGCTTCACCCAACCTCTGTCTCATCATGGTTTCATTCGGTCCGGCTTCAAATGAGCTTGTAAAGGCGCAGAACTTACGGCCCCCAGTGCTACCACTGCCTGCTTCTGCTCAACGCTTGCCGCATAAGCGCTTGGTCCACATTCTGCTCACTAGCTTTTCCCGTTTATAGAAGTCGCTGTCTGCGGTTTTCGTTCCTTCCTCGGTTTGACCTCTTCTTTAACTTACAACTCGTAGGCCTCCATTTTACTACCAACTACCACCTGCTTGCTACAAATTCCTTGAATTCATAGGCCAGGCTCAATCGGGTTTGCCATCCACATTGCAAGAAAACAAGTAGGTTCCGTCGTTTGTTGTTGTTCCCCATTCAAGTTCCATCCCTCCACTCTTTAAGCGCATGTGCTTATTTCCTATACACGCATAACACTGCACTGTAAGGTTCTGTAAAGTGCTTGTACCAGCTTTTATGGCAACAAGTAGGCATGCATCAACGTTTCTAGCCATCCACCCACGGATTTTACCACTCCAATAATTTACTTTTCCAATACCTCCCTCTCACTGTTTCTCTGGCCTCGCTTTGTCTGTGGCCGGTTTACTTGCGATTGCTGGCGCATCAGTTAGCACCTTCTGTTCTGGATACTGCTCCGGCTGCTTCATTAGTCACAATGACGCACGGTTAACTTATTTGGATTTGAAATAAAGGTTAGGCTATATATCTCACAACTTAAATTTCCGGCTAACTTGTCGCCAACCGGGACAGTTGTCGCTCACCAGGGACCTCACCTCATCACAACTACATTACCAAATACTATATACCTGCATAGACGTATATCGAAATGGTTTACTGGACAAAGCTTAATTACCTCAGAAACTCAGCTGCAGCAACCCTACCTGCCTTTCGCTTCCAATTCGATTCCCTTACGTCATACTCAGAAACATACCGTTTCTTTACATCAATGCGCACACTGCGATCCGTCACCCAGAAACCATTAGAGCAATGAAGGAAATAAAGTATTCCTTTATTTTGACTGTTATATTCCACATGTGCTCATTTGTCTGCACATGAAAGCTCAACCTACCCTGGCTTTGCCAACACATTTGTGCCTGATTTTTCCGCAAAATAACTCATCTCCGACTTTGCTGCTATGAATATACGACAATTGTCCATATGCAATCCTGATAGTGAATTCAATCCTAATATTCTAACAACTCGTCTGCACCATTCCTACATGTTTAAACCTATGGTGCACAGCTGATCCTATTTTCACAGGGGTATCTTGACCCGAAGGGAGTAAACGCGCGATGTTTGAACCTGTGCTTTTTCGTCCTTTTGTTGGTTATTTTTACATATAGCTAATATTCAGTGGACAAGTTGGACTAGCTTTGTTCTATTAGAGTAACATACCTACACTCCGTTAACTACGTATTCTTTCTGCTATTTCCTACTGGCAAATGAGAACGGGGTGCAAGCTAAAAATGCCAGTTCCAAGAGCTGGGTTAAACGTAAGACTGCTACAACGAACCGGTCTGCACCCACTAACGACTCCGCTGTCCTCCAAATTGGCGCTGTAATAACAGCTTCAGCTGCCACGTCATTGAAGAATACCGCGCAGTCTTTTGCCCATATAGCCGATGCATCCACTGCAATGTTGAGAAATTGCAGTGTAGAGTTGCCTGACCTACCGACAGAGTTACACGCAATGATACAGCTCTTAGAAGACCAGCTGACCAGGCTCAAACGAGTACTTACCTCTCGCAACGAGATGTTGGTCATACCTGCCCCTTTCGCCTCGCCTATGCGCCTTCAAGAATCTTGTACCCCCAGTACACTTAAAGCTGCTGGTAATTTATTGTCTTCCAATGCATCAGAGGTTAGTGAACGAGCCACGCGGTCAAATAACGTAAAGGCACTTTAATGCCACAGGTAGACGTCCGTTGGAATATCTCAAATACCTGTTACTAGCTGCAAATTGTCCCAGAGTTTTTACACATTTAAGCGTCTGAGGGAGTGGAGCAGCATCCGAAGCTGCCCAATCATCTTCAGGTCTCGTAGCCAGGAGCATGCTAAAAGTTTTCTCATGATAAAACGAGAAATTAGGCTACGCCTCAACGTCGGCGCGATCTTACTGAAGCCAGCTACCACTCTTGTACAAATGGCACCTGCATCACCAAAAAGTGCCTAAAGGCAAGTCAGGTCAAACACGCGATATGGGTCTACAGTGCTTGCGTTCGCGTGTATTGCTATTCACTCCGCGACACTTCCTAGTGTAGACCTGGACTTGTCTCCACAGATCTCAAAGTAAGTGCCATCAGTCACAGGCTTCACCCAACGAGTATACAACAGTGAACGTGGGATAGTAACTAGCCATACGCATGGGAATTCAGGCGGGTTTGCGACTTCCACCAAGGGCATCGAAACATGCATGCTTACATCTGAAGTGTATTAAAATGGTCACGCGAACTTAAGCCTGCCTGTACCTCGTAAACTTGACATACTGTGCGTCACCACCCATACCAACTCCCATGCTTACGTGGCTATCATCTAACAAACAACGCCATACTGCTCCTTCCGTCCTGACCTGTACGACGCACGCAGTGCAAATCCATCACTCTATCAGCTCTGGGATTGCTGACCCAGCGCCGACTTATAGAGTACCTGAACGTCATTCCCCAATGGTACCCATATGGTACTACGCACACGTCACTGTGATTTGCGACATGCGTGTTTAACTGTCGACGAACCTGCCGTTTGCAAATACACAATTCGCCTGACGTGCACAACTGCTTTGCAGCACACGGTCAGGTGCTTACTGCAAACAAACTGCGTTCACTGGGCTTTAAGGTTCGCCCTTAGTACGCCAACCCATCGTCTTCAGGTTACGAACAACGACATCCAGTTCCTGCTGTTGTTAAAGGCATAGACTTTAAGCTGCAACCCATTGACAACCATAGGAACAGGGTTAATGAGTTAACGCCTACGCATAGAGCTGGCGCTGAACACTCGCCGGACCTGAGACAGCGCTCAATTCAGCGCAAGTTTTCACCCTCTCCCCTTGCCCTCGTACAACATCCAACAGCATCTCAGGCACAGCTGTCTACAAAGCAACGCACGGACACTAGCAATTTTACCGTAGCTTGCCCACAAGGACCTCGGAAGTTATGACCTCTGTTAAAACCGAACGCAGCAAGAGAACACAATGAAGCTAGTGAGTAAGGCGCCATTGCCGTTACCTACAATAATACCATCCAATCGAATCTCACTGGCAATTCACCAATGTTTGAACAGTTATGATGGAACTTAATAAATGCAGCTCCATTTTGCTGGGACAATGTGGAATTTTGCCCAACCACGTTTCATCTGCGGTGCCGGCCCACGACCCCTCAACCTGCACAGCAGCAAACTTCCAGTTTATTTAATTTGAGTATTATGCGTACCAAGCTTACAAAATGTGGCGTTAAGCCTCAATCCGCTCCACACCGAACGTAACTAAGCTTTTATACTACCAATGCCACGAGTATCATGCACGCCGTCTCCCAACAACTATACGCCACCTCCTGAGGCCAGTACCTTAGCTGGTGAGTTTTAGAGGGCTAAGAACTTTGACAACGTTTATATCAGGCACAGCCCCACCAGGAAACTCGAGCAAGCAACACAAGGTTTGAAGAAAATTATGCACGCTACTTTGTCACTGAATTTGCAGCTGAGTAACATAACAGCAAATACAATAAACTGGGATACGTTCGATGCAGGTTAAGTTATAGTTTAAGTATATGACGGTGTAACTCACCTATGGTGACTAAGCATGATGTACGCAACATTTACCATAACATAAGGAGTTTGTAACTGCTGGTTGTACGCGTTCCTAGCTGTCTCGTGATATATCCTTATGCTGTCAGATATTATGCTGTAATGCAGCTTAAAGGAGAATTGTGTATTTAAAACTACAACCATGACTGTGAGTGTGTGCGCTTTGTGAGAGATGTTAGCAGGATTTTCTGGCTTGTGCTGTGTGGTACTCCATACGCTTAGAAGCCTTGATTGTACACAGTTATTTGCTTACTATGACGCTTTTAGGAAATTGTACAAGGTGGTACGCGCTTTTATATGTTATAAGTCCTTTAGGATACAAAAAGCCGCCGCACATAGTACTTGCTACTTGCGCCAAGAACTGCTTCATGCACTGTTTGCACCATGCTTAAGTGCAATGAATGTCTGACTGAACTACCTGAAGTATTTTCCGCAAGTCAACTCAACCCACTAAAACCAAGGTCCTGAATCAAATATTGAAACACAGAAATAATCGCACAACAACATTCATCACTCTCTAAGACTCTCCGATGAGTCCGTAATCAGCCATCCGTAGGAAATAGCTGAGATCCTCCGTAGCCACTTTTGTGCTTTCTTCACTGACATCAACCTGATCTTGCCAACTGCTATGCATAAACTTACCCACAACTCGTTAAACATTATTACCTTCGACCTGTGTTCTATAACCCGAGTAATTAGATCACTTAAGCTGTCTCCACACACTGGCCCTGATGGTCTCCCATCTACACTGCTCATACCCGGACGACAGGACTTTCCTGTTCTACTTCTTAACCTATTTACACTCAGTGAAATGCGGCGTGTATCCAAACACGTGGAAGCGTTCAATGGTCATCCCTAGACATAAACAAAGTAGACATAAACAAAGTAGCCGTCAACTGATAGAAAACTACCGCCCCGTCAGCTACACCTATTGTCTCGAGAGTGATGGAAAGAATCGTTAAGGAGAACTTGCTGAACTTTCTACTACGTCGCAACCTTATCAACAGAAAACAACACGGATTTTTACCGCCCAAATCTTGTCAGACTTGCCAATTTGAGTTTCTTAACTATGCGACTGCTCAGATTGATGCTAAACAGACACTAGTCAGAATCTTTCTTGATATGAGAAAAGCTTTTGACCGAGTACCACAAGCGGAATTATTAGTAAAGCTTAAATACTACGAAATCTCAGACCGACTGCTCTTATGGTTCCAATCTTATCTCTCATCTCGCACGCAAGCGGTAATGGTAGACAAATCTATATCACTCCCCAAACCAGTCACAAGCAGCGTGTATCAGGGCAGCGTATTATGCCCACTGTTATTCTTGCTATATATCAATGACGTCTTCCAGGTAATACAATATGGCAAGGCCTGCCTGCTCGCCGATGACATCAAAATGGTGTTCTGCATTCACCCATCAAACATGTAAGCAGGTCTTTACCAAATTCGAAGCAACCTTAGGGCCCTGGATGTTTAGTGTAATACTTAGAAGCTGGCATTCTCGCCAACGAAATGCAATGTCCTCTCATACCGATGCATCGATCCGCCCAAGGCGTTAGCGCTTCAGGGCACTCCGCTTGCTAATAGCCTCACAGTTCAGGATCTAGGTGTACATAATCCAATTCTCTGAACTTCGCAGCGCAAGTGAGCCATTGCTCAGCAAAAGTGCCCTCTTTCATAAGCTACGGATGGCTCTGCAAGAATCTAGGCTTGCTCTAAACGAAACCTGCGCCCGACCTCCGCTAGAATACTGCTCCATTGTGTTTACCAACTCCAGGAAATGCGACAGAGTAGCCAATAAAATGGTTCAACGAACGTTTACCAAACGTCTTCTAGGCCACACTACTCTCAACTATCGCTGTCGGGGCACCAAACTCGTGCTACAGCTAAAATCTAACCACGTCTTCGACCAACATTTCGTACCGTCTTCCTAATAGACCGCACTCCATTATCCTGCCGAAAGCCCACAGTAGTACACGTTCAAACTTCTATCTATACTGATACGCGTATGTGTGGAATAAGCTTCCACGTACTGTGCGATCTTCGGATAATGAAATCCAATTCCGTTCAGCATTTAACATGTACCTCATGGTGTCACGGTTCTACTCATTTACGAATTAACAGACTTGAAGAAGTACTGTTGGAAAATAGGCTTGTCCACATATAAGCGTCTGCCTCATCTGACCTCACTTAACTCATGTCTGCGCACAGCCACAACCCAGCCCCCTTTTTAGACGTTCATTTAGCCATTAAACGCCATAACGTCTAAGACAATTACTTACTAGAAGGCCCCATCTGAATGCCATTGCTAGCCACCGATACTCTCTCCTTTAGCTACATTATCTGTTCTCCGTCTTAACTTTGGCACATCTTTTCAGCTGCAGCGAGTCATCGCAAGTAGCACGCCTCTTTGCGATAGGAGCCACTCCTTATCTCGCCAACTTTTATTCCCGGATTGTTTGCATCACATACCTCCGACCGTTTCTTGACTTAATCTCTCACTGTAGGCATCCATATGCAATTGCTGATCACTGCTACTCTCGCTCCTAGCGCCATTGTCTGTTCTTCACCTTACTTCTCTTTAGCAGCCGCTTTACTTCGTGGGATCCAAAACTCTGAGCATATTCGGAGCTTGCTTGGAGCCACCTTTTATCCCTCCAATCTTTATTCGCTTTGCAATTCTGTCTATTTTACATTTACTGTTCGTTGAATTATTCAGGGATACTGTAGGTATACACTAGCTCAAACAACAACACAGAAAGGAGGAGTGTTCCTAGAAGCATGGTACTCCTCTAGTAATTCGATCAACATGCGCATCGACATTGACCCCGTGTACCATCAACTCCGAAAGAAAGATCTCCTGCGAATCGCAAGACCTGGTTCAGCCGTGGAAGCAAATGGGCAGAGATCACGTGGCACAAATCGAAATCGCCACCTTCAAAAGTCACCTGCCCTTGGATGACGGACTGAAAATTCAATAAGCAGCATTACACACTGCCTGTTGCTGCACTGAAGATGCCACCACGCATGGTGGTGAAACGTACGCGATTTCGTAATCAAGCTAGAAAAAGCGATCAACAGGTGAGTAACTAAAAAGCTTCATCCAAACGCCAAGGCTAGCCACCGAAACCCCCACTCCCCCAGTGCCATTATCTGTTCCTATGTTTAGCAGCATCTATTCTACATAGGCTCCGTGCATCGCTGAGCATAACCGGAGCTGGCTAAGAGCCACTCTTTTATCCCCCAACCTTTACTCGCTGTAACTGTCTGTGTCACATGCCTTTGCTATTTATTGACTTTTGCTGCGACCATGTAGTTCGCCAATAGCAACTAGAAGGCTTCACGCAAATGACACTGCTAGCCACCGACACTCTCTAACCTAGCGTTTCGTTGTAGGCTCCATACATCTTTGTGCATTTGCGGAGCTACTAGGAGACATTCCTTGTTTCTGCATCCTGTAAGCTTTTAGAATGTCTGTATCACTTATCTTCGCTGGCTTTTTGATGTATTCTGTGACACTGTAGGAATCCACCAGTAACCAAACTGCTTAATGAAATGGTTACATTTGGTCACCTAAAGTTTTTGTAGCGTCATTATCTGTCGATCCTCTCAACCTCAGCACCTCTATTTAGCAGCAGCCAGTGGTCGTAGGCTTAATTGATCTCTGCGCGTATATCCGGTGCTTGCTAAGAGCCACTCTGTTTTATCTCCGAACTTCATTCTTTGTGACTGTCTTCGTCACCTACGTTTCTGTTTATTTATTTATTCTGGGACGTTGTGGGTATACACTAGTAACTAGAAGCCTTCACCCAAATGCCACTGCTAGCCGTCGATATTGTTGCTTAGTATCATTATCAGTTCTTCGTATTACGTACGTCACCGCTTTTCAGCTGCAGCGAGTCGTTGTAGGTAGCATACATCTTTGTGCTAGGAGCCAATCCTTATCTCTCTAACACTTACTCTCCTGGATTGTTTGTACCCCATGCCTTTGCTAATTTGTTGACTTATTCCGTCACTGTAGGTATCCACTGGTAATTAGAAGGCTTACTCCGGACGCCTTTGCCGGCCACTGATACTGTCTCTCCTAACGCCACTCTCTGTCGCTCTTCTTATATTCCTCCCCTCTTTGCAGCAATTCGCCGTAGGTTCCATGCCCCTTATACGCAGATCTTGATTTTGCTAGGATACACTCCTTTTCTCTGCATCATACATCCCTTGGAATGTCGGTATCATTTACCTTCGCAGGCTTGTTGGTGCATTCTGTTATCCCGTAGGCATAAACTAATGACCAAGAGTTTTATTGGAATGGCTACATTCCGCCAGTGTAGTCTTTCTTAGCGCCACCATCAGTCGATCATCTTAAATTCGGCACCTCTGTTTAGAAGCAGCTAGTGGTCGTACGCCGCATGCATCTGCGATTCACCAGAGCTTATTAGGAGCCGCTCCGTATCTCCAAATCCCATATTCCCTTATAATATCTGCAACCGATCTTTCCGCTGCCTTACCACCAACTGATCTTTAGATCTGGCTCGTGGCAAATTAGTTATTTTAACTTACGTAGGTTGCGCTCCCTATCTTATTATGCGAGCTACTTGCTGTTCATGCACCACGCAATCACCACCAGTCATCTAAATTTCTTTCCTCTCTCCCCACGCAATTCTTGCCTCATGCTTAACTACTAGTTGGTGGATTACTTACTGGTACAACGCTCTTGTCTCTACGCAGACGTTACCAATCTAACCCTTCTAAAACTGATTCTACAGGACATTCGAAAGGCACTTTCAGCATAATCTTTGTTTCACAATGCACATTATTTCTGCTCAACTCCTAATGTTGTGGCAAAAGACTATAACAGTGTTTAACACCACGCCTGTTCTTGCGGTCTCCTCTCAGTTGTCCATCATTTTACCCTTTCTCTGAGGTGCGGAACTTCTTGGAGATCTTGGATTGGGCTGAGGAACAGTTTGCGCTCAAGCCGGACGCAATAACCGACAAGGACCTACTTGGAGCATGGTTGTATACCAAAAGGACTCAAATGCAATCATCGCAATCGTTGTCTAGTATGGAGAGCTGGACACTTCTTCACGCTCCCGAAAATTATACATCTGAAAAATCCAAACAGCAGAAAGTTTGAACATTTGCTCACCTGGATACACAACAGGACGACTATTCATAATGTTCCCATCCTCAACCGACCTCAACCATTGTGGCAGCACTAATCAAACTACCTGCCCAACCAACTGAGAAAATTGGAAGCCATTTGACTTAGAATAACAGAATACAAAAGCTATTGTCAAGTGGTTTTGCCGGCTAAACATTAGTGTTCAAAATACTTTACGGCAGTGTTACAGGACGTAGTGAGTTGTCGCCTGCCAAGCGTCTTCCCTATAAAAAGCTCCAAGTGTCTATCTGACAACACTGCGATGTGGCGGATGTGACTCGCCACTGAATAACGTCACTCCCACAACTACATACTGGCAAGTCGACTAGACTCATATTTCAACTTTTCCCGACACGTGCAAGAATATGATACTCACCCACTCTCATTTCTTCCATGTGCGAACCAACACAATTGTAACGACTGAGCGGGCCAACCAATGTCCAATGAATTTAAAGTGAACTTGTGCTGAACTGGATCCTGTTCAAAAGGAAAAAGGCACAACTTCACCTCTGCGCAGCTTTCGCAACAAAAGAACAAGGAGCTCAATATCGCCAGAAGAAACCAGAAAAATTTCAAGGTGGGCGCACACGAATCAGCAGCTGTACACCAAACAATGCTAATGCATTTGTAATTGCCGACGAGGAACATTTACTTTGCCTACTTCCATGCAAGAGCATCGGATTAATGTAAAACTTGATCTGAACCCTTAAGGGTGCAGCCTCTATCCGGTCTAGAAATATACCTATTTATTTATTTATTTATGTACCGTTTTACTGCACTTATAGTGCCTTGATCGTTTACACTACGCACTTCTGTACCCAGAATATCGTCGCGATACACAACTGCCTATAACGCTTGATAAAGCCTGATTTGGTGTTTCTATAAATTGGATAATAAACTATTCCTTTAGTTATTTAGTTATTTCAGGCTTTTGCCATTGTACAGTTTCAATCATGAATGTTTGAAAACATTTTACTGTCGCTGTTACTATTGTTACAAGGTTTCTGCACAGTTGCAACTACCTTATCACGCCTTCATGGACGGACCTCCAATAGTCGAGAATAAAATATTTATTTAGCTATTTGCCTTATGCTTTATTATATTTAAACCTTTCATTCTTATCCTTAGCACCTTTCGGTTCCTGAAGGTTGTTATCCGCTGCTCCCACTCTCCAGTTGTTTCACTCTACTAGGTCTGCTAAGCTTTAGTTAGCCACCTCGCTCCTGGCTGACTACCATTCCATATGTAAAGTCTTCCACTTGGACTTTGATAACACATCGCTTACAAGCGTCCGAATTGCCAGCATTTTCATTCCTCCGTCGCATGCTTGTGGTCACTTAGAGCTTATATGCTGAGTATTATCGACCTCCGGATCCCAACCCTTGATACGCTGCTGTCTAGCTCCGGCTGTTTATACCCAGTATGATTGCTGGGACTCAAAGAGACATCCAAGCTGTGGCACATTCCCATTTTAGCTTAACCGGCTTCCATTTGGATTGTAAGGCCGCATGGGTTTTATCCATCCAATTAGTCAACCTATTTATTCCTTCAGCTTAGCTTGAGATCGCTTGACTTTTCATTCTTATTATGATCCACCTCCGGATTCTGAATATCAGTATGTTGCTGCTAAACTCCTTCAGTTACATACTAAATAAATAAACGGTTTATTCTCTGTAAAAACGAGACACACCTCTAAAGGCATGATCAAATATGCATACAAGCATAGCTTCTTTGGAAAATTAAAACATTTCGTTTCAATGAAAGGAATAAACGAAAAGATGTAGTCCATATGAGCGAGCATATTGTCAGGTAATAGTCAGATCAAGGGCCATGATGGCGCTGTGGCGCGCAAAAACTGTTGCGTCAAGATACAAGTGTGGGGTAAATTTGCCATGTAGTGATCCATGAGCACAGGAGCCCAAACAAGGTTTTGTGCAATCAATGACCATTACGAAGCCGGGATGATCTGTACTGCACTAAAGCATTCTTCATAGTAAAATCAGTTGCACAGGTTGGATGTAGGAGGCTGAGGACTGCGTCAGTGTGAAATGTATAGCTGTGACTTTATTTTGTGGCGAGTCACATCCGCCACGTTGCAGTGTTGTTAAGCGGACATTTGTGGCTTTTTATAGGGAGAACGCTTGCCAGGCGAAAACCCACCACGTCCTGGAACACTGTCGTATTTTCCGTTGAACTGTAGTGCTAGTCGGCTATGCATCGTATAGACCGATTTTGCACTCTATTATTCGCAGTCGGTTGAAAGCCAAAATTCTTCCTTCGTTGGCCGAATGGCTTAGTAATGATCCGGCAGTAGTCGTTGAAGCCAGTCAATAATGTAAAAGAGTCGCAGAGTCGAATGATATTGATGCAGGTGAGTAAACACATTGTTAATAGAGGCCGGCTTTTTCTATTATATTGTCCGGCTCGCAACGCGTGTCCAGCTATCCATACTGGACTTGTCATAGGGACGGTGAGTGCAGTTGTTTCTTGTGTCTGAATATGTCCATAACAGGAAAAAATGCTATTCTCCGCAAAGTGGACTAGTAATTCCTTCAAATGTAAGTGTAAGTGTCTCCATGGTCAAGTGAGAACTCCATGAAAGATCATCGGAAAAGCCGCTTATACGCGCGCAATGCTGTCCGTGAAATGACATCAAAAAAGCTCCAGGTGACTGGAGAATCGGAATGTTTGAGGCAGTGAAGGTAATCACGCCAGAATTGTCTGTCTTCGGTTATGAAACAGTGGATCCATGTAAATACATTAGTTCAGGCGAGTAAATTGTTCTACTGTGAGTACGAGGCGAGCTAAACCCATTTGTTTAGACCCCGTGGTGGTAGCTTCTCCAGAATGGCGGAAAGAGCTCCATCTGGAACGATGTGTGGGTTCTTCATCTCCCGGAGAAAAGATCAAGCATGTAAACCAGCTGGCTATTGAGGGTGGGTCGACCGGTCCCAGTGGATAAACCTTCTTGTTTTGGCGGATGTATCTGTGGAAATCTCGGGAGAAAACGGGCAACGGACAAGAAGCAGCCAAACAGAAAGACAGCATTGAAGCAAGAAGCACAATCACAGACTGGTATCGCGCAACGGTGCTTATGATACATTGAAATTTATGTAATTTTGTTTAGTATACATGAGTTGCAAGCGCGTTCTTTACATCACGTCGCTGGTGTGACTCAGACTACAACTACTAGGTAGAAAGAAGGATCTGCACGCGCAGGGTCAAGAGACGGATATAACAAAGCGTGCTGACAATGTTAAGCGATTAATATGGTTGTTGGAGAGTAACAGGTAAACCGATGATGATGACATCAGTCCGAATGCGAGCGGCATCTTAGGTGAAACTAAGGACAACTAGGTTGAGACCGAGTGCGGGAGCAACATAGGTAAAGCAACGTCCTAAGAAGAAAAGGAAATTTAAAGAATCAGCAATGAGCGGAAGAATGCGGACGGCAGTGCGAAGAGTAACTCGTGAGAGTAATTAGGAGACGATAGTCAGGATGCAAAAGGTCTACTACTAAAGTGTGGTGCAGCCAAGGACGCTCTCGTGCGAAGTATGAATCGATCAGTTCTGAAAAATCACCGGTAATATCACGGTAGTCTGAGAGAACTCTGAGAGCCGGAGACCGAACAGACGAGACTTGAATAGTCGACACATCCTTCGGCCTCGTAGTAGTCCCAGAGCATTTCACTGATCAGATGATGACAAAGAAGGGCATGGCACTAAGCCTCGGTGGTCCGATTGAAGGTTAGAGGGTACAGGTTACTGATGGAAGTGCCTATATTAATAAAGGGTAAACAAGTCTACCCGGCTGTCAATGTAGGCAAGACATAGTTTTGAGTCTACAGAGATTAGATCGGTATATCTTGCTAGTCTGGAAAAGGTCAAATGAGCATAACGGTCAGATGAGACTAGGTTATTACAGCGCACTGAGAGTTGGCAGTCCGATTAGAGAAGAAATGATAGTAGAGAAGGCCATAAGGAGAGGAGACGGTCCGGATAGAGAGAGGTTTACTTATAAGGTGTGGAAAGGTCCATGGGGCTCGACAGGTAATGGGGACAGAGCGTTCGGTGTTCTCATTAAATGCCGGTATCGTCACAGCAGTCTGAATGAATTCAGAGAGCAGGGGACCGATCAGACGAGACTGGATTAGTCGGCACATTGAGAGTACGTCGAACAGTTAAGGTGGGAAGATAAATAAAGAGTCAGCGGAGACGGATAGGTTTGGGATGCAAGAGGCTACATGAATATAAGGTATGCAAGTCAGGCAGGCTCGCAATGTGAGAGAAGTTGTGTGTTGGTGATACAGAGCCTAAAGCTACATTTTGCTAGTTAGGAAGCAGTCAAAGAGGATACTAGGGTAGGGCTCTGAGAGCTCGCTATGCGGATGAAGAAGAAATAAAGACAGGCCGCGATAAGGTGAGGACAGAGTCGAGAGTTTACGTTTACGGATAAGAAATGCGACAGTTAACGTGGCTCT
>CALYDF020006008.1:0-13846 GCA_944474145.2 Dicrocoelium dendriticum | reverse complement strand
GAATCTGTCCGCTTCGCTTGTGAAGCAAGTTGTATTTTAAAGGTAACAGTAAACAGACAAACCTAGGCTCCCACGTAGTCCTAATTCAAAGCAAGTACTTCGCAAGAGTAGCATGTCAATTAAGGTTTCACGGACAATTTAAAAGATCCAACCCAGCATTTGACTCACCTACTATCTTTCAAAGCATTAAACTTCAAGTTATTATGGCCATCATAAGCAGCAGCACTAGTTACCCTGCCTCACAGAAACGTTCGCGACTACCACCTTGCGAGTTCAGATAAATGGAGATTGCTATCTTGAAACCAATGAGGAAGCAGATCAGCTCAACTACACATCGCTTTAAACCACAATCCAATTATCTGTCAGAACTTTGTCACACCTGGTCAAATACTTCAAGCATGGCATAGTATCGCACTCGTGCTAAGCCGTATCTTTTAAAACGCAGAGACGGAGAGCACAGTATAGGATGAAATGTGGCAAAACTATCGACCATTAGGATCCGCTTTAGAATGTACGTTTTAAGTAAAGTTTGCGTCGGTGGATTCAGAAATTTGGATCTCTCATGCAAGCAACAGGATGAGCAACGCTGGTGACAAAACCGCTCGTAATACCGGGAACACAGATTCTCCGTTCAGGCGTTGATTCGTTTGGGTCACAATGTCACACCACTAACTACTGTGACTTCGTTTATATGTAGCATTAACTAGTCTTTGAGAGATACAAAGTCTCAGGTATATTTCAAGCCTTCACCTGAGTTAGGTGAAAACAAGAACCTGATTTTCCTAAATGCTAAACCAGTAGGTGAGTGACCTCAACTGTTCTGCATAAGGAAAAGTTTGAAGCAAGAAGTTCGGACTTCATTACTCATGTAGTTACTCTGCAAATGTACAGTGAATGTTTTCTCGGAAGTGGTAGAAAAATCCATTTACTCATTTGAGGAATTACTGTGTGAACAGTACTAGCTGCTGTGGCTTCAAACTCAGCGAATGACTATGCCAATTCGAAATAATTTCATGACTTTTGCTCTATCTGAATTGATGACATATACCACTGGCTTTGAAATAATGCACTCGTGTCAGACTGCTCTCACGCTAACTGCTTCTAATTAGCACCAGGATCTTATATGCGATTATTACATGAACAACCACTAGCATGCTTGCTGTTTCGTTTCCAATATTTTACTTTCTGTATCTGAACTTTTATTGAAATCATTAGTATTGCCGTAATGTCGTCATAATGTTAACCTTTTAAATGTACTTGTGCTGTCTGTTTTAGCGAGTTCGCGCGATGCTTCCTGCAGTCAAACTTTCATCGGAAATGAAAGTGGTCAACTGCTCAGCCCAGGTTATCCAGAAAACTATACGACCTCGGAATTCTGCAATTATGCCATCCAACTTCCGTCCAACCGTCAAGTCAACCTAACATTCACCGAAGTTGAAGTAAGTACCTTACTTTATTTGGGACACTTGAACCCTGTTGTTTATATTAAAAGATGAACTGTGCGATATTTTTCATTTACTGTGAATATTCCTAATGAAATAAGCGAATGACCTCATTTTCTCCGGAAATATTACTTGTTCAGTGAAGTCTAAACAGATTTTTTATGTTTCAGCATTTAATACATGTCATAATGTGCACGTGTTTGCAGAAGGAGGCATTCGAACATTGTGTGTTTCGAAGCAGGTAGTGACTAACTAATGGATCTTCTTTGAGTGTGTGAGTGTGTATGATGCATTACACAAATCTCAAATCCATCATTAGTAAATTAAAGGTCAATAGGTAGAAGGCAGCTTCTTAAAGATTGAGCAAATATGATAAAACATATCAATCTTGCTGCGTGCAATAGTTGTTAACCATGTGCTGCGAGTATAACACATGTAAATGCGGGTTTCGCTAATTTCAAACTATACATATTATAAAAATCAACCGGGTACATTCGGTTTGTCTATCCTCATCCCCAACTTCATAGTATTTTGCTACTATGTTTATATACTGATCCTTCCTTCTGAATGCACTGCACAGTTGTCTTTAGAATCCTACCTGTGCTTGAGGCCGAAGTAAGCTTTATTCAATCGATGTTGACTACAGCGTAATGGTTCAATCATTGTCAAACATGTACAGCTGGTGTCTGACCTGAAGTTATGACTTAAAGTCATGCGTACCTCACAAAGCAATCAAAAGTTAGCAAATATGTTTATACTAGGTTCGAGTACGGTGAGAAATACTCATTTGGCTAATGATAATCGATTATATGTGGCAGTCTATACTAGCTAACTGGACAAATGACAACGTCCAGCAATCCCAGCTCAAGTAGTCAGAACAACCCTGCTGAGCTTAAGCATAAGCACTAAAATAATTGATGTGCATAATCATTACGCCAGGTACAACAATTAAATTGACCAAATTCTTTTAACTAACCTTATTTATTTTCTTCCTCTCCCACAGTTAGAGAGATGGAATAATTCACTGGTCGACTTTATCGTGTTATTCGACGGTGTGGACTGCATGTCCCAGAGAATTGCCGCCGTGGTTAACATCAGCACTCCAAGCTACATTTCCAGTGGCAATAGCATGGTTGCGCTCTTCACCTCAGATATCAACACTCAAACTGGCGCATTTGCCGCCAAATTTACAACAGGTTTGTACACTGACTGGAGGGCAATTTTAAAGTACAGGTTGCGTGATTCGGTTGTGACGCTCAATATTAATCTAGACCGTGATTCGCATTGAAGTAAACCTTTATCAATTCGACAACCAAGTGTAACTGACGAGGCAAAAGGAAGTTGAATGTTGCCCTCAGCGTTTTGAAAACACATATTACTTGATATACTTGAATGCTTTTTGTTCAGAAGGCTAAGCCATACACATGATGCTCATGCTTTTGCATCTACTCAGTAATCTGCGGTCTCCTGCTCTTGTTTAGCCTAAATCTAACGCAACATGCAAATCACTTTTATATTTAAAATGAAATCAGATCAAGCGCCCTTAAACATGTCAGTAAGTGACCTTGTAGCATTAGTTGTTTTGTAGTTTAGTTGTAGTTTATTGGCGAAGTTGTCAAATCTGCCATGAGGTTGTTCAGTACCGCCGGTCACGGGAGGATATGAGTCGTCTGCGTTGTAACCTAAATCCATCGGTCATTTGTTGGGTTTGGTGTATACACTATGTGGCTGGATTTATACATTCACACAGACGGGTTAATTTAAAGAAACGCATTGCGGTCGTGGTGTGCCAGTGTTGCAAGGAGCAACGTCGAAACATTTCCATTTCGGATACCTCCCTAGCCATCGGAATGACCAAGGTCGACCTCAAAGCGAACTGAGGTCTCATCCGAGGTTGCGTGTCGAAACCCAATCACACAGTGGGTTCCCAAAGATCAACTTTGAATTCTTTACTACAGTGTCGAGCGTTGCCTGCAGATCTCAGTAGCATAGTGTTCTCGGCGTGAGCCGTGAACTACTGGTCACTGAGTTCCACCTAACCTCAGGCCATCGTCATCTGATGAGTCCAAGCCAGGATTAAACCGCGGTCGTAGTGTGCCAGTATTGGTAGGATATATACCAAAACAGTTCGAACGCTACCATTTGGATTGGCTGAACTGTATCCGAAGCGCACAGCTGCGGGTCTGCTCTATCCTAACAATAAGAGGATGACTAGGATTCCAATGGTTCAACGTCGCCTATGTTGCGGAGTCATTTGCAGTAAATTCCTTAAGATCAGTATTCCCTGTTCTCTCTGTATTAGAGCTTACTGTCCAAGGAGTAAGACAGACAAACCAAGTCGCTGACGCAATTGGGTTTTGCCTCGACATGCCAAGTCATTCCAGTTGTCAACTGTTTATCTTTGCTCATGAAAAAATGCGATAGGATGACTGAAATAATCGCGCAATTTGTAAATACCCAGATCGCTCCATCGGATGTAAATAAGGCCACAGTAATATCTCACCCGGCCAAAGTAAGCTTTGAGTCTAAACCGAAGAAAAGAGCTAGACGCTCCAACCGCACTGCAGCGTCTGTGACTCTAAATCCACCGGGTCACCTCACTCCCATAATTGGGCAAGCCTCAAACATGCCTGCTTCCACTTTTCCAACCATAGACTCTTCACTTGGAGATTCAGCCATGACATCGACAGCTCAGAGCCGAAGGAAATCCGGTGCAGATAACAAGCAGGTAACGTACGCATCGATTGCCGCGACAAACACACCGGGAGGGACAAACATAGGTCCATCTTCAGTAACGAGCACGCCTGACGCAAAGCAGCTTTCACCGTCAAATCCAGTGGTGCCCTCTAAACAACCTGAATTGCCGGCAAAAGTATAAAGCCAACACTCGATGGACAAACCACGCTGCGTTAACTCGCATGTGCACCAATGTTCCCGAATCCAAATCTAGCATGAAAGAATGCAAGTTGCAAGACGATCGCAACCAGTGGAGTTTCATCTGCGAGGCGATTGGCATTCGGTTTTAGTCTACAATGCTGCAACGCATAGCGTGTCACCCGACCTCAGTGCACTCTGGTGAACGGCGAATTCTCCGAGTAACAATAAACTCAGCATATGACACAGAGGTTGTCCTGTTCTCAGCAGTTTGTCTTCGTAACTCACCGAGGGGAGTGTGCATACTACCTATCGCCCAAAAGAAGCAGTTGAGCAACGCGGCATTGCTAATAGGGATAGCAAGAAAACAATATTTGTTCATGGTGTTCCTGAGCTTCTGCGTTCTTCTGATCACGGCGCACAAACATATGAACGAGAGCAGTGGTGCTACATCCGCGTAGCACTTACTGTTGACAATTTTATTGACAGATTCTGGACTAGAGTTCCGTCATCACCTAACTACAAGGACTGCGGTCCAAGGCTAATGAAGGTAATACTACACTCCGAGGGAATGACGCAAGTTGTGTTGGATAGCTGGTTAAAGATTAGAGCTAGCTTGCCAACAGAGATCCGGCTAAAGGCACGAGGCAAACGACCAAAAGTAGGAAACAATCCAATGGAACTTGCAAACGCAACAAATTCTTCATTTGCACAGTCTTGCGCAGAGACCGACACAACAGCGCCCACGGCACACAGGAGGACGGAGCACAGCACGAGTGAGACGTCTGTTCAGGAACGTTTAATAATGCCATGCAGTATGACTGAAATACATCAACCAAAAAAGGATTAATAGCCGCCACCTAACGGCCGGCTTAAAATCTAATGCAAATTTGACATCCATCAATGAACTCCTAACAACAAAACCCTATCTTGCGTGTACACAAACGCACAGGGCCTTCTAAGCAAGTTGGCCGAACTTAGAGAAATCCGTGCTTTACAACCGCGGGGCAACTTCATGTTTACAGAGACATGGTTAAACCCTGAGATAACCGAATCTGAGATCAATTTACCCGACATGTCGCTGCTTCGGAACGATAGAATCGGAAGGGGTGGCGGTGTGATTATTTACGGTACTACAAACCTCCGACGTGAAGTTATCGATCACCCGGAAATCCGAGCTCCCGCCTCCTATGGTTGCGAAACAAGGATACGTGTCTACTAGCCGTGATTTATCGCTCACCAAACTCAACGTCGGAAATGGACTCCAAACTGAACCACGTTTTTCAGTTTGCTTTGAACAAGTCCTACACCCACATTCTTATCGCGGGAGACTTTAACGTGCACGATATAGAAGCGCCGGCAACCGACGGTATGCAGTTCAAAGCCTGCTTGCAAGAGCTTATTGCTAGCCTCCATCTTTACAATCACGTAACCTCTCCCACCAGATTTCGAACTGCTAACAATTTGTCGATACTGGATCTTGTGCTAACTAACGAAGCACTCATGGTTGACGGGATAGTTACAAGCACACCATTGGGTCGTAGTGATCATGTTACTCTACTCTTTGACTATATATGCTATGCGGAGTGCCCTGAAAAGGGAGGAAGATAAGGTGCATACTGTCACGCACTAAAATGTGTTGTCTAAGCTTGGTAAAGATACAACATGGACTTTCTTAACCTAATGCCCCCCAGAGGCAGCTGGGAAACATTTACAAGGACGTTTAGCACACTGGTAGCGCAAGCAGCAGAACATAAGTCCTTTCAACCCAAAAACAAGCGTAAGTCATTCCTGAGGAGCAGAACACGTAAATGTATGTCCTGGAGGGATTTGGCATCGCGAGATCACCAGGACTGCCCGAATGCCGAAACCTGGACTGCATACGTGACACATCGTAAATTCTGTGTGTAACTGATCCCCGAAGCCAAAGTCACTCATCAGAAGAAGTTAATGAATCGCTTCTGAACTAACCGCAAACTCCTGTACAGGCACCTTAACGGCCTTCGAAAGGTAAAGCGTGGATTACAGCGCTAGTCACGGTTGGTAGGTGCACGCGATCAGCAATGGAAGCCGCTGATCTCCTACGGCTTCATTACTCCCAACCTTTCCAACAAGTACCGAGCCCGAACATTCTCCTCATTGCTAATACTCCACCATCTGGTTTAGAGAACATCACCGACACTACGGAAGCTGTGTTGAAGATGTTGATATCCTTGCGTATCCACAGTTCTGCCTGAGCTGACAACATCCAACCAACGTCTTTGCAAGCGGTAGCTAGTGATCTATTAGAATCACTGGCTGCTTTTATCAGCGATGTCAACAAGGGAACCGTGTTCCACCAGTATGGAAGCGAGGGGTCATCACTCCTATCCATAAAGGAGGTAGCCGCCCTGATCCTGCCAACTACCGTCCAATAACACTACTTTCCGTACTGTCCGAAGTGATGGAATCAATCATCGCAGACACCCTGATGCATTATCTGGAAAGCTCAATTTAATAGCCCATGAGAAACATGGCTTTCGTCAAAAGCATTCGTGTACTACTAACCTATTAATTGTACGTAATAGCTGGACTGAAGATATTGATGATGGAGTAGGAGTCAATGTCAACTACTTGGACTTCTCAAAAGCGTTTGAACGCTTAAACCATCGCATTCTTCTTCAGAAGCCTCGGAATTACGACATTGGCGACCCATTTCTGAGTTGGATTGGCAATTTTCTAAAAGAGCGACGGCTAGTGATGAGAGTCCGAGTATCATTTTTTCATGCAATCGATGTGGCGTGTGGAGTTATCATAGGCTCGGTTCTTGGACCTCGTCTATTTTTGGTGTTCATTAACGATTTGGCGAGATCAATTACTTCCGATTTCTTATGCTTTCTTGATGCTTTCAAGATATGGCGAAGGATCAAATGACCGGACGACCATGAACGGCTCCAGTGCGATCTTAAAACAAGCTTGAACTGGTCAGTTCAAAACGCCCTTCCGTTCAACGTAGACAAATGTCGCGTTGTACAATTACGCCATATACATAACTACACCTATTACTTAAAACAAACGGATTGCAAAATGCTCCCAGGAATGTGACCACGGTGTGATCGTGCAGAGGGATCGCAACTGTTCAAAACAGGCTGAGGTATCTGCGAAAAGAGGCAACCAGCACGTCTGCATGCTGCGAAGAGCATAAGGCAGATTTGACCTATATATCTTCCCAATGATGCACAATTCCTACCTACGCCCGCATATTGAATACGCTATCCAAGTTTGGCAACCTTGCTTGAAGCGCGACGTAGAAGCGATAGAGGCAGCACAACGAAGAGCGACAAAGAATGTTAAGGGCCTGCGCTATCAATCTTACCACAGAAGGCTGAAGTTGCTGGGAATTTTCAGCGGACGCTATCGAAAGCTGTGTGGCGATCTCATATTAGCGCATCAGATACTGAGTGACCCCAACCAAATATGCTGAAAGCCACAACACGCAGCTCAGGGGTAAGCGCTTAAAGTTGAAGGAACAATATAGCCGTCTAGAGTGTCGACGGAATTACTTTTCCCTTCGGGTTTGCCAACCCTGGAAAGCACTCCCAGACTCAGTTGTATCCTCTTCTACCTTGCATGTTTTAAAAAAACGAGTACATGTTACTCTTAGCTCCCAGCATTTTGTTACCTAAACTCCTCTATTGTGGATTACGGCAAGCATGCTTTTCAACAGGATTTATGTATCAAATGGACCTAAATGAGCGACCATATTTTACTTTCCTCACTCCTTTCATCAAAGATCACTGCACTTCAGTGTCTTTATGAACGTTTAAGTTCGATAATTTTTATTACTTTTACACTGATTTTAAGTATCAAAGTATTCATCTTGGTAGAAGTGCAATAGATGACCCAGACATAGTTTGATTTCATCATATTCACCGCAAACATCGTACGGGACGTGTCAAGCACCCGCTTTTATCCCTTGATAAATTAGTGTTCATTGTTCAACGTTGCAATGCACTTTGCAGTGTCTGGACAGCATCTACGAAACTATCCTCCGCATCGGTTCATCGTTGCGGACAAACTTGGCCTATCTGGATTGCGTACAACTGTTCGTAGCCTCGTGAAATCGAGGCATAAGAATCTGTGGATGCCTTTATTTATTTCCCCGGATGTGCGCACCTAAATCTGCAAGTTAGAATAGATTAGTAGCTACTATTGATAAGCGTTTGAACAATTGTACTGTAATGTTTGCAAAGCTGCGGCAGGAACCTCCAACTTAATTTAGCGATTTCCCTCGAATCTGAAGTCATTTGCATAGGTTGATAACCGAACTCCATTGCCTGAAACAAACCTTCATTAGCGTCTGTTAACTACGGTAAACCATGATCATGGCAGTCACGTTCGCAGGGATATTGTTATGAATCGGCATTAAGCAAATCGTGGCCGTTATCTTCTACACTACAGTTAAAAAAGAAGAATGCTTTGCGTTTCTCTAATCCAAATATAATGTTATTAAATTTCATATGACATGGCAGTATCTTCATTCACAAAATAGTATTTAATTTGTTCACCTGTAGGTTGTTGTACCGTGCAGGTAGACGTAGCATTCAATGTACGAGTTAAATGAGTAGAACCGTGAGTTCAACTTAGGGTAGCTTGCGGGGAAAAACAACAGTACAAAAGCTTTCGCACGCTTGTCAAACTGATTGACCCACACAGGTGCGAGCAAATATAAGGGCGTCTGCTACCCTCTACTGCTTTGTCTAACTCAAATAGAACTTGCATATGCGAACAATCAGAAATCATCATGTCTCCATCGGCAAGACACCACCATTTCCAAAGATTAATGCTTCTGCACAAGCAGATCGTAGTCGAATATTTTAACGTGTGTATGCTCATATAATTGCTTTTTCTTTATCTTTACATTTTCAGTGAGCAGATCTGGTAAGTAGCTTTATCCATGGATTTCGGATTGACGCACGTTTTTGGGTACGGTGCTTATGCAATGTGTAATTTAATCACCTTGTACTGACGTGGACAGCTTTATAAATGCAAACGATATTTACATATCAAGCCAATAGCTTGGCAGATTTGTTGAATTCAGACAAGAATACCCAATACACGCTAGTTCTCTTCCTTGCATTATACGCGACTTGCGTGTCTAAAACAAGTAACAAATCTACATCTTTGTACCATAAACCCAACAGAACCGGTTCCGCCTTTTCGTGAGTTCATTTGTTCTCTAATTTTTGCATTAAATTGCAACTTTTATTTTCCGATTAAAATTATGGTCTATTAAACTCCACTGAACTCATAGCACACTATCCCAATGCATGATTATCTGAATACATGTAGAAGCCGACATTAGTTAATAGTGTATGGATTTAAGTTGGTCTTTCATTACGAATTTAAATCGATCCACATAATTTGACCAATTATCTTGAACCTATGATTGCTATTGCGGCGCACACGTTCTTCCAGGCCATCATCATCATCAATATGTTCATGTATTGATGCGCAAAGCTTCGAAGAACAACTTTATTTCAAAGTGTGTGCTAGTCATATTCTGCCTTGACTGGTATTTACAGGTAGACTTAGCCAATTAGCACCCTATTTTATTATTATTAAGCACTTAATCTGCTGGTTGAAATGATGGCTTCCGCCTCTAGATGCACCGGCTTTCAATGGTTATGATTATGATAGCGAATGAGTTGTCCAAGTTCGCATGACCTTGCATAAAGTATATTTCCCGATTAACTTATTTAGCATTTGTTTTATTTTTGATGGAAGACATTGTAAATTACCTTGGGTTTCATTCATTGTTTGTCAAAGATATCTCTAGTTGGCAGAGAGGCTAAGTAGACTCCAAAATAGAATGCGTCTGACAGAGATTTCATTCAGCCACGTTGTGAATCCTATTGTGTTGCCATACGGGCAAATAATTAGTGTTTGTAGGAAATACTGCACTGCAAGTAATTCCCTCCATAATGGTTGCGAGCTCACAACTGGACAAATGCATAGGAGGGATGTATGGAGGCCTTTATTGTCCAGTGGGACAGACAGCGCTTTTAAATCTTTATTCACCATTTATGTTATCATTTGCGATACTTTCTAACCACGTGATTTTCTATTAATCTGCAGCGGAAAATAAAATATTGGGTGAGTTCCTTACTCGCTGATGGTTTTACGGAAGTCCATAGAGTTGTACGTAAATAGATATACAATAGGAACTGCGCGTTCCTGTAGTTGTCGTTTACGCCTCGTTTCGATTTGGAATTGACAACTTTTATTGTCAGCTATGCCGTAGTAGCTATACGTCTCATGGCTATTGTTTACTCACTTGGGCAGAAAGATCATTTTGGTCCCACTGTCAATGCTTGTCATGTGCCTTTTAACGAGTTTGCACTGTCAAAGCATCAGGGTTCTTAAAAGTGGGATATAATACATCCAAAGAACAAACAAGTATCAGTTAGTGTGTTATACACAACCACAAACGCATACACATTAAATTGAATGAAGCGACATGCGCCGTGTATTGATCCTTCAGTACATCCATTTCAGAACGATGTGGCGAAGACATAAAAGCAATAAATGGAAAGCTGTTGTATGAAGGAAAGGGAGGAGTCAACCATCTATGCATCTGGAGAATTACGGTCGAATATGGCAAAATGCTTACTTTCAATCTAACGAAGTTATCTGTACGTTCTTAATAACTTATTGACAATTACACATATAGCGTCCCTACACTACAACCAGAGTACGGCAGTGTGGCATGCATTACACTACGAATTCGTTAAATCGGAAATCAATTTTATAACTAGGCAAACTGTATAGGTTTGCGGTTGCTGGAAAGTAAAGCACTTGGCACATCAATAACCTGCCAATATCTAAAGTAATAAATAAGTGCTGCAAAGTTAACCGTAGTTGAAATCGTGTATTCGTTTCCAGTCTGCAACAAATTTTCAGGAGAGATATATTGCATTTTTCCAGCTAAGTTACCCAAGGAACTGGCTACGTATTTTGGATGGAAGCGATTGTGGTGCACCGGTTGTCTATTTCGCAAACGGAGATTCAGAAAAACGTCTCGTATCACTGACTTCTACAACAAATACAATGATGGTCATATTTGCTGAAATAAATGGGAACGGAACAGACAGGATTGAGGCAGATTATTACATGGGTAAGTTCGGAGAAAGTTCTATTGGGTACCATATACTTGCAAGCGACATTTTTCGCATTCTTACCTCAAATTGGCGATGGGACACAAAAGCGCATCTGCCATTACGAAGACAAATATAACATGGAAATAGTAGCAATAATATACATGAAAGTATAGAAAGTCTCCAAAATATTTTTTGTTATCTATAAGGAAAAGACTAATGATAAAATTCTACAATCAGCGTCAAGAAAAAATTGGAGCAATTGTACAGTAAAATATCGTAAATATTTTCACGGAAGAAAAAAGATATCCGTGGCTTTGCCACACATTGAAGCACTACAAGTGGAGAGTTGTAAACGTGCTAAGCTATTACACTCCAAATAAACAGCAATCCACCGTGGTAGAAACCGAGGAAATCACTATCTTGACTGCGTGTATTATTCGTTGATTATCCATGCCCTTTAGTAACGCGAAGCTACTTTATGTGTTTACTCTTGTCTTTCTAGTGTCTGCGACCCCTGGCTCTCAATCGGAAGGTGATGTAGTGTCATCAGAAGGTGAGTTCTGTTTTAAATGATTCACTACAGGAAACTCTTAAACCGTTTTATGACAGAACTAACGCTTGACTTCCTGTGCCAGAAAAAAGGTTGCTAAGTTACTCTAAGCATTGTGAACGGTGGCCCAGAAAATGTGGCTGAAATCGGCATTGGAATGCCCTTATATTATCCCAACTGGTTTTCCCTCCTTAGTATGCAGTTTACGATCATACATATTAACCGCAAACTAGCCCCTGGTAGATGACGCTGCTGGTTATATGAAGCTGATTTCCATCCAAATGTCTACTTTAGGTTGGGCAGTCGCATTGGTCCACTGTAATCGTAAAGAGATTTCTATCAACCGTATTAATGCTATTTCACAAATAAGCTGGGTTCCTTCAGTTATTTTACCAAGGTACCAATAACAATTCTTGATGAATTTATGCAAGCTCGTTCGTTCAGTTCCAAGTTAACGTGTCTTATCGTGCTAATAGCTGAGCTAATTTAAATAGTTAAACAGTACGTCAAAGAGTTAATATAACCAATACTATCTAATGCGAGCAAAGCATAAGTAGCCGAGGAGATATAAGTGGGCAAGTTTTGTTCTCAAGTGGCGTCACACAACGATGGTTATTTGTCCCCTGACAGCCATTGATTGGGTATTGTTGCATATGTTGCAAATGAGCAGTAGATGTACGATTTGAATTGAATTTCAGGTGCTCTTTAACTAATTATTAGAAACGCATCACAATTCAGTGGCCCTAACCATAGTCCGGCACCAGTCTAGTTATGAGTTCGAGTTGCCCAGGGTTTAGTTGGTGCGTGAAATGCTGACTATTCCCGAAACGATTAAATGGCCGTAGAGTGTGATGGCTGGCTTACTGCAACCGGTTGTGCTGAATTTCTAAATATACCGTGCAAACCCACCGCTACTCATTAGCTTCTTAATTTGAGTGCCTTTATACCATTTATATACTTGGCAACGTTTGAGCCACTTTAATACACGATTGTATCACGCGCCTACAGGGAGTCGGGATATCAGAATAGTATTTTAATATTAAGGCAAAAGCGCAAATTGATCTCGATCAATTCATCCAACAACGGTAATGAACAAGATAATAAAATGGCAGACACCAATATATTAATCCACAGAACCCAATGGTCAGACAGCCAAACGAATCTCCCGTTTAATACGACAACGTAACCGACAACATTTCGGGAACAACCACACATTTCAACAACACTTACATCGGTTTAATGAAACCGCCGATGCATCGCTAACCTCAGAACACCTAATACATCAACAGGGTATTGAAGCACGTTTACTAACGTTCGAAATTCAAATACGGGTAATTTTGCGTAAACTTCTAGGTATCAATAGGTTTTGAGGAACTCACGACCATTCTAAGAAAAAGTTTGTAAGCTGACTTGTGTTGGTTTAAATACGCAGCATTACTTCAAGCAGTAAGGCATGTTACTTTTTCACCTAATGAATAAAAGTGCTAAAATTCCTTCTGCCCATTTTTTTGCAGCTGGTTCAAAATTGATATCTATTGCGGCCACAAATCTGTTGCTCATTACAGCGGCCCGGATTTATGCTTAAGGCTGAAAACTTTAGGATTGGAAGCTTTATATCTCTCCCAGTTACAACTCCACAGGGCCTGGCATTCAGCCGCGAACATTTTCACTTCTTTTATGTAGTGCATACAATTGTGTTTCAAACAAAATTTGCGTCCTGTCATCAAATTGCAATTGCTGCTTGTATCTATCTGGTTCCGTTAATTTTATATAACATATTACAAGCGTATTAACAGCAATTCCGAATTATGTGCCCGGCACAGCATGTGTATGTGACATTT
>CALYDF020006007.1:0-13800 GCA_944474145.2 Dicrocoelium dendriticum | reverse complement strand
TAAAAGCTTTTGCGCTTTATGAAAACACTTCCGACAGCGATCAGTGCATAAATAAGTTTGTCCCTTCTCTCGACCTGCTCACTGACGAGCAGACAGGAAAAACTCAGTGACGTGTTACGTCAACACTCAGATGCATTCACTTGGTCAGCCGACGACTTAGGTCGAACCAACTTGGTGAAGCATCGGATAGATACTCGAGACGCGACCCCGATTAAGACACCCAAGGGACGGATCCCAATCCACTGGCAAGGCGGACCGCAGAAGCTTACTGACGAAATGTTAGCCAAGGCAGTAGTATGTCCCTCTACACCCCCTGGGCATCTCCGGTTGTGCTAGTGAGGAAAAAGGACGGTAGTTTTCGGTTATGTGTTGACTATATGCGACTAAACGGAGTCACTCGAAAAGATGCATTTCCCCTTCCAAGAATCAATAATCTCTTCGACGCACTCGGAGGGTCGGCCTATTTTAGTACGTTAGATCTGGTGACCGGTTATTGTCGAGTAGAGGTCGAAGAGAATGACAGGACGATGACAGCCTTTGTAGTTCCTTCAGGACTTTATGAGTTTCAAACAATGCCATTCGGTCTATCGAACGCTCCTGCAGCGTTTCAACGCCTTATGCAGTATGTGTTTCACGATCTAATTCTTCACAAGTGTCTCGTTTATCTGGATGATATCATCGTACATGGGCGAACGAAGGGTGAACATTAAACAATCTAGCCGAAGTCCTAACATGTCTGATCAATGTAGGCCTGAAACACCAACTAAAAAATGTCCCTTACTACAAGAAGTTAACTATCTCGGGCATATTGTCGCTAGGGCAGGCATCCGGACAGATCCTCGCAAGACAGAGCTGGTAAAGGCGTGGCCAGCCGCTACCAAGGTAGAGGAGTAACGCAGTTGCTTAGGCCTGGCGCCATACTACCGCCGGTTCATCAAAGGGTTCTCGGAAGTCGCAGCCCCGTTAAACGCGCTGTTGCCGAAGGGTCGCAATTTCGAGTGGACTGTCGAATGTCAACCAAGCTTCGATCGATTGCACGAGTCTCTCTGTACCGCCCCTGTGTTAAACTTCCCCGTCTTGTCACCACATGCTGGGGAGTTTGTTTTGGACACGGATGCCAGTAATCAAGCCATTGGGGCGGTTTTGTCATAGAATGGACAGGATAGCATCGAAAGAGTAGTTCCTTACAGTAGTAGAAGCCTTAGGTCAAGAGAACGAAATTACTGCACGACAAGGAAAGAAATGTTGGCATTGGTGTTTTTCATAAAACAAAATCGGCACTACCTATTGGGAAGAAAATTTGTAGTACGGACCGATCACCAATCCCTCAGGTGGTTGCAGAACTTCCGGGACCCTGAGGGGCAGATCGCTCGATGGCAAGAGCAGCTACAAGTGTACAAGTTCGACTGTTACCATCGGCCTGGGAAACAACACAGCAACGCGGACGCGCTATCGAGGATTCCTTTTCGAGATCACGGAAACGGCCTTTCCTGCACTACGCAACACGTAACGCTAGTCAGGCTACAACAAGCCGATTATGGTCGTTGGCAAAATGCACTGGCTTGCCACCCAGACATATGGATTATCTACCGCGCGCGAGGCTCGGGAGGAGACAAACCATTCCCAAAAGAAATGGAGGGGAAAAGCTACGAACCTTAGTGCTATGAGCGATGTGGGGTAAGCTCGCCATCAAAGAGGGCGTCTTGGTCTTCAATTTCGGCCCGACTTACCTGAGGAGGATAGTAGTTCCACAGGCGTTAGTTACGGAAGTGCAGTCTGTACTGCACCAACAGCTGGGACACGCTGGGATCAATAAACTCGAGCCGGCGGCGCGCCGACGATTCTGGTGACCGCATCAACGAAGAGACGTTATCAACTTCTGACAGGCTTGAAAAAGATGCGCGACGTTCAAAAATCCGCGAATGACTCACAGGGCACCGTTACAATCCATGACAGCGTGTTACCTGAACGAAATTGTTGGAGTAGACCTCCTTGATCCTCTACCGGAAAAGCGGAGAGGGAATCGCTACATCCTATTCATGGTAGACTACTTCACCAAATGTTGGGAAGCTGAGCCAATCGTACAGGCTGATACTGCCACTGTGGCAACCGCGATGACTAACCACTGGGTTTGCAAATGGGGAGCGCCAGGCAATTGCATTCCGATAGGGGGTCATGTTTTAAAAGCCCACTAGTGCAGAAGATGTGCAGAGCACTCGGGGTTGATAAAACGCGAACAACGGCTTACCATCCACAAGGGAACGGACAGGTTGGACACACTAATCGGTCATTGAAGTCACTCTTAAAGGCCTTCGTGGAACAGAACATCTACGGGTGGGATACTTTGTTGTCTAAGTGCTTATTGGCCTACCACAATACGGTCCACTCTTTTACCGGGCAAACGCCGTCCTTTATGTGGACAGGTAGAGAAGTTCGACTGCCCTCGGATGTTCGATTGCCGATATCACAACAATTGTACCCATCGGTGGCAGAATACGTCAGTAAGCTTCTTGACTCCGTTAGACACACACACGAAGCGGCACGCATTCACCTGGCGAACGCTCAACGGCGGCAGAAAAAGTACTAAGTGAAGAAGGTTTTCCGTGTCCCGATGAAAGCAGGCAACCTCGTATAGTTGCATCAGGCACCAGTAGCCGGAATCCCAGCGAAGCTGCATCGTGAGTGGGCAGGCCCTTACGTGGTGGACCGAATAATATCGGATCTGAGTTGTGTGCTTAGGGACCCAAGGAACGCCGCCGGACAGCACATGGTCGTACACTTTAATTGACTTAAACTCTTCCAAATCGAGACTGAGCATTCAAATGAGGAGCGCCACAATGAAACGCTGACAGAAGTAGCCACCGAACTTGAAGTACCACCTCAAGGGGGTTGTGGCGTGGCAACGGGGACGTCGCCCACATACAACGGGTGCGGTGTAAAGATTTCTCTAAACTAGTTTGGCGCGTAGTTGAATTTGAAGCGCTGCTTTGATGGCACCTTATTTCCGTCCTCCCTTCAGAACGACATTCTTGCGCAATTACTGAAGAAGGACAAGGAGCTGAAGAGAACAGTTGACTGTAACTTTTCTTTTACCTCTTCTGTTACATTGCTTCTTCCTTATAGAGCTTACGTGTCGGGTAATAGAAGTTACGTCTCAATCTTTGAACTTCTCCCTTGTCGATATATTATAATTGGTGACCCTTCCAGGATACAGGAGCGATGCAGAAGTCAACCGGTCAAAGTGCAAATGCAAATCAAATGCTTGCTACTTATCCCGGTGTGAGAATTTCTGTCTCCTTGGAATTACTGTCAGATGCTTCGTAGATGTCTACGAATCCGCTACCGACCGCGTCCACACCTCTGCTACCACCCCCGAAAGAGGTTCACTGGGGATGTCTTACTCAAGATGGGAAAATGAAGTACAACTTTACCTAAAGCACTTCCCAGTTCCGCAAAACGGTACCGTCATTGTGGGACTGCTGTCAGGAGGGGCTTTCGATATCGTGGCTGATACTAAGCTCCTGGAAGAAATGGTCACCCAGGAAACATTTGTCTCCCATCGGTACTTACTAGACCGGCCCGGCCTGCCCGCTGAACTTCGGCGAGAGTACCACGCCAAATACCAGAGGCCGGCAGAATCCATCGGAGCCTATATACGTGACCTACGCAGGATAACAGAAATAGCTTTCGTGGACGAATCGCATGCAGAACGTGACAAGCGCGCCCTGGAACAGTTGCTTGAAGGCGTCCAAACGCCTTCTATTAAGAAGGAATTCCACGTTCGTCCCCCCGAGTGCCTGGACACAGCCATACAAGTGGTAGAGCAGTTGGAGCAAGTAGAAGCGGCGATGAGAACACAGACCTGTTGGTGTGGTGCATTGAGGGGCGCAATCAGCCCAAAAGTATACCGTTCGGAAAGCGAACAAAGCAATCTACCTTCCGCCGGAGATATGGTCAGTGATCGACTACTCAGTGTGATTTCGGAAGGCCACGCTATCAGCCACCAAGACAGGGGAATTACGGACCACCCCGCGGCAACAGACCATTTTAAGTTCAGCGTGACTGTTTAACATCCAATATCATACCCACTGTTATCTGTACATCGGCTGCAATGTCAACATTAACCTTAGATGTGCGGGTCGGGTAAGTCCCACTGATAGGCTTGATTGACACGTGTGCGTGCAAAAGTTTACTTAGGTACAACGTAATTAAGCAGCTGACAGATTAGATTCAGGCACCTTGCCGCTACCGCCTGACTACCGCTAACCGCGAGCTACTCACTGTCCCAGAATCCATTAGCTGCGCGGCTGGATACCACTAATGAAAAGTTTAACCATGTATTTATTGTTGACGATAGAATACCGTTTGGTGCAATCATTGGTATGAATGTGCTAAGCCGTTTTAAATGCCGACTGCCTTTGGGGACTTCTCAGATGATTACAGATAAGTGTACTAGGTTACTTAGGCCATGCAGAAATGATGTTCTAAAAGCTTTTGCGCTTTATGAAAACACTTCCGACAGCGATCAGTGCATAAATAAGTTTGTCCCTTCTCTCGACCTGCTCACTGACGAGCAGACAGGAAAAACTCAGTGACGTGTTACGTCAACACTCAGATGCATTCACTTGGTCAGCCGACGACTTAGGTCGAACCAACTTGGTGAAGCATCGGATAGATACTCGAGACGCGACCCCGATTAAGACACCCAAGGGACGGATCCCAATCCACTGGCAAGGCGGACCGCAGAAGCTTACTGACGAAATGTTAGCCAAGGCAGTAGTATGTCCCTCTACACCCCCTGGACATCTCCGGTTGTGCTAGTGAGGAAAAAGGACGGTAGTTTTCGGTTATGTGTTGACTATATGCGACTAAACGGAGTCACTCGAAAAGATGCATTTCCCCTTCCAAGAATCAATAATCTCTTCGACGCACTCGGAGGGTCGGCCTATTTTAGTACGTTAGATCTGGTGACCGGTTATTGTCGAGTAGAGGTCGAAGAGAATGACAGGACGATGACAGCCTTTGTAGTTCCTTCAGGACTTTATGAGTTTCAAACAATGCCGTTCGGTCTATCGAACGCTCCTGCAGCGTTTCAACGCCTTATGCAGTATGTGTTTCACGATCTAATTCTTCACAAGTGTCTCGTTTATCTGGATGAAATCATCGTACATGGGCGAACGAAGGGTGAACATTAAACAATCTAGCCGAAGTCCTAACATGTCTGATCAATGTAGGCCTGAAACACCAACTAAAAAATGTCCCTTACTACAAGAAGTTAACTATCTCGGGCATATTGTCGCTAGGGCAGGCATCCGGACAGATCCTCGCCAGACAGAGCTGGTAAAGGCGTGGCCAGCCGCTACCAAGGTAGAGGAGTAACGCAGTTGCTTAGGCCTGGCGCCATACTACCGCCGGTTCATCAAAGGGTTCTCGGAAGTCGCAGCCCCGTTAAACGCGCTGTTGCCGAAGGGTCGCAATTTCGAGTGGACTGTCGAATGTCAACCAAGCTTCGATCGATTGCACGAGTCTCTCTGTACCGCCCCTGTGTTAAACTTCCCCGTCTTGTCACCACATGCTGGGGAGTTTGTTTTGGACACGGATGCCAGTAATCAAGCCATTGGGGCGGTTTTGTCATAGAATGGACAGGATAGCATCGAAAGAGTGGTTCCTTACAGTAGTAGAAGCCTTAGGTCAAGAGAACGAAATTACTGCACGACAAGGAAAGAAATGTTGGCATTGGTGTTTTTCATAAAACAAAATCGGCACTACCTATTGGGAAGAAAATTTGTAGTACGGACCGATCACCAATCCCTCAGGTGGTTGCAGAACTTCCGGGACCCTGAGGGGCAGATCGCTCGATGGCAAGAGCAGCTACAAGTGTACAAGTTCGACTGTTACCATCGGCCTGGGAAACAACACAGCAACGCGGACGCGCTATCGAGGATTCCTTTTCGAGATCACGGAAACGGCCTTTCCTGCACTACGCAACACGTAACGCTAGTCAGGCTACAACAAGCCGATTATGGTCGTTGGCAAAATGCACTGGCTTGCGACCCAGACATATGGATTATCTACCGCGCGCGAGGCTCGGGAGGAGACAAACCATTCCCAAAAGAAATGGAGGGGAAAAGCTACGAACCTTAGTGCTATGAGCGATGTGGGGTAAGCTCGCTATCAAAGAGGGTGTCTTGGTCTTCAATTTCGGCCCGACTTACCTGAGGAGTATAGTAGTTCCACAGGCGTTAGTTACGGAAGTGCAGTCTGTACTGCACCAACAGCTGGGACACGCTGGGATCAATAAACTCGAGCCGGCGGCGCGCCGACGATTCTGGTGACCGCATCAACGAAGAGACGTTATCAACTTCTGACAAGCTTGAAAAAGATGCGCGACGTTCAAAAATCCGCGAATGACTCACAGGGCACCGTTACAATCCATGACAGCGTGTTACCTGAACGAAATTGTTGGAGTAGACCTCCTTGATCCTCTACCGGAAAAGCGGAGAGGGAATCGCTACATCCTATTCATGGTAGACTACTTCACCAAATGTTGTGAAGCTGAGCAAATCGTACAGGCTGATACTGCCACTGTTGCAACCGCGATGACTAACCACTGGGTTTGCAAATGGGGAGCGCCAGGCAATTGCATTCCGATAGGGGGTCATGTTTTAAAAGCCCACTAGTACAGAAGATGTGCAGAGCACTCGGGGTTGATAAAACGCGAACAACGGCTTACCATCCTCAAGGGAACGGACAGGTTGGACACACTAATCGGTCATTGAAGTCACTCTTAAAGGCCTTCGTGGAACAGAACATCTACGGGTGGGATACTTTGTTGTCTAAGTGCTTATTGGCCTACCGCAATACGGTCCACTCTTTTACCGGGAAAACGCCGTCCTTTATGTGGACAGGTAGAGAAGTTCGACTGCCCTCGGATGTTCGATTGCCGATATCACAACAATTGTACCCATCGGTGGCAGAATACGTCAGTAAGCTTCTTGACTCCGTTAGACACACACACGAAGCGGCACGCATTCACCTGGCGAACGCTCAACGGCGGCAGAAAAAGTACTAAGTGAAGAAGGTTTTCGGTGTCCCGATGAAAGCAGGCAACCTCGTATAGTTGCATCAGGCACCAGTAGCCGGAATCCCAGCGAAGCTGCATCGTGAGTGGGCAGGCCCTTACGTGGTGGACCGAATAATATCGGATCTGAGTTGTGTGATTAGGGACCCAAGGAACGCCGCCGGACAGCACATGGTCGTACACTTTAATTGACTTAAACTCTTCCAAATCGAGACTGAGCATTCAAATGAGGAGCGCCACAATGAAACGCTGACAGAAGTAGCCACCGAACTTAAAGTACCACCTCAAGGGGGTTGTGGCGTGGCAACGGGGACGTCGCCCACATACAACGGGTGCGGTGTAAAGATTTCTCTAAACTAGTTTGGCGCGTAGTTGAATTTGAAGCGCTGCTTTGATGGCACCTTATTTCCGTCCTCCCTTCAGAACGACATTCTTGCGCAATTACTGAAGAAGGACAAGAAGCTGAAGAGAACAGTTGGCTGTAACTTTTCTTTTACCTCTTCTGTTACATTGCTTCTTCTTTATAGCGCCTAGGTGTTGCGTAATATATGTTACGTCTCACTCCTTGAAGTTCTCGTCGGTATATTATAGTTTGAATGGCATACTGTGGACCTTGTGCACGCTTAAAGAATTGCTTTATCTTGTTGCATTATATTTCGCTCAACATCTAAATTTTATGTCTAACCTTATGACCTTTTGCTACTGCTTTCATTTGTTTTATTTCCCCCTTTAACGTAATTCTCCATCTCTATTTACAAATTTATCAGGAGATTGAATTGGCTGCTTTGCCCATCTAGAGGAAGAAAATAAAAACGCCATTCTGTAAGCTGGATCGTGATTGGAAAACGCAAACTCACACAGGATACAAACTGCAACCTAGCACTCACATTGCGGCCGTTGTCATCTGCCCGTTTGGAATCCTAGTTACAAAACACCTGACAAATAACATCTGGAAACCTCATGCATGAGCATGATGCTTCTATGCATTTTGATCTGGCCCTCTCGGGTTCAGGCTCCCACAGACGAGAACATACCTTCTTACTGTCTTGGATGGTCAAAGCCGGCTGCGTGTTCACTGAAATAAAGGCAGCGCGATGTGCATAATTCGGAAAGGAAACCAACCGACGACAGGCGTTGAAGCACTTCACTCTGCAAAGTAGGAAGTGCACGAAAATCTGACGTTCAAAGTTGGACGTTGTTTTTCCAGTGGCCGAGCAGATGCCTGGAGATTAGGCTTCCTGAGTTAAAAATCGTCGCAAAAGAACAATCGCTGGGAAGTTGGCTCATCCAAAGTATGCCCAAGAAATTCCAGGTGGACTAAAATTGGCATCGACAGTTGTAGCCAACAGGTAAGAAAAGCTGGTGCCCGTAGCTGGAAGTTTCTCAGAAGCTGTGACTGTGCGAAGGACACAACCTTCGCAGCATGAACGAAAAGTAGACAAGCTGATACAAATGGTGGGCAAAACTGACTTCAAGGGATAGTTTGATGTACATTTCATGGCACAATACGCATGAAAACTGGGATGATCGCTGACATTTTTTTACAACTGTGTAGATTATTTTCCCAAATTCTGTATGAACATAAATTGTTGTCTTTGTCTTTGTGCATTCCGCGTAATTGGAGAGTGCCGGTCCTCGAGATAACTATTGAAGAGTGTCAGTCCGTGTCATGGTGGACACGGGTAAGGGTTTCCAGTACGCAAATGTTTGACGGGGATGGGTTAGGTCACTCATCGAATATGATGCAGGCGGTCGGAGGACATTGCTTGAAGGTGACGGGGAGCACAGCGGTTGGAAGTTAGGATAGGGACAACAGTTCGACGTTTGGCTTAGAGGGAGTAGCGGGAACAATAGTCGGCAATGAAATCCTCAAGCGCCTCGAGGCCAGAATCAGTTTGAGGTGTTACTAGGTAACTGTGTGTCATGTAACAATCGAGCTTACTGCTGGCTACTCTAACCGAATAGGCGTCGTAAATGCCCAGATTACTTGCTCAAGTCACACAATACGGGATGAGCTACGGAAGTGAATGCTGATTAATTGTGCCGAGATTTGGTAGAACACCGGATAAGATTTATCCCAGGTGGACAATGCAAGTCAGTTTACGGAATACCATACAAAAAACCATTGGTGGTAAAGAAACAGGTGGCGAAGACGCGGACTAGATTGATCTTTAGGAGAATGAACAGCCTGTATACATCACCAGTGTTGCTGACCAAAGACAGATGGAAATTACAGATGCTGTATTGTTTTCAGTGAGCTAAACAGAGTGAGGCTAAATGATGCATTTTCGATGTCACAGCTGGAGGAAATTGTGTTGAATTTTCCCATTGCAAGACAGAGGCCGTTGATCGATCTTTCTGTATACTGGCAGCTTCCCATCGCAGAAAAAGATCGTCATAAAAAAGCTTATAATGTTAACAGAGTGTAGTATGGATTTTTGACGATGCCATTTGGATTGTGCAGTGCTACTGCTAAATTCATAGGCACAATACTGATGGTTCTGGAAAACCTTCAGGGTGTTCTGCCCTGTGGAGTTGACATCAATATTTTCTCTGAGACAGAACTAGAACATGATGGCAGATTCGTAGCTTTACCGTTTTAGACCTATGGCGCACAAGCCGCAAGTCGTCCAGAAGACTACTGTGTGTCTGAGTAACATTGTGAGGAATGGTAAATTGCACTCACTCCTGGAGAAACGGGAGACTATCAGGAATATTTCGCAGTTATTAAATCCAAACGTCAGTTCATTTTATTCCTTGGAGTGGTGACATCGGATTTGGAATCCTTACCTCATTTTCAGAGGTGATCGGCCTGTTACTTAAGCTGCTCCACCATGCCGAACCGTTCGTTTGGATTTTCGAGACGGAACAGGACTTCAACCACCTAAAGGCTTTCGAAACAAAATTTCGGCATGTTTACGCATACACAACCAGTGAGAAGTTCACTACGGCAGCCGACGCAGGCAATGTTGTAATCGGTGTGGTGCTGTCCCAACCGGCAGATGTGGTAGAACATGACACTAGAGTGTTAACGAGCGCAGAGCAGAGGTTTGGGGTTTGAGGGAAGAACTATCTTGCTATCTTGTGGGCTTTAGCGAGGTAGAGAATATACCTCGCAGTAAGTTCTTTGTCATCAGTGACCACAAGCCTTTATTATGGAAGGTGACGACGAAAGACCAGGGGAGTCATTTTGTACCGTGGGTCTACCGCTCCAAAAAATTACCTTTACCATCAAGGACAAAAATGGAACGAGGATGGTACTACCTACAATGTTGTCGCGTCCGGCTTAGCATGCATTGCTTCCAGAAACTGCTGCACTGGTATGATCAGTCACTGTGTAAGATAGAAACCTAATGAAAAGCATAGGACGGAGGAACCTGTAATGTCAAAGAGCACTCACTTAAAATCAGAAACCAAAGCGGAAACAACATCACGAGATCTACAGGAACACCTCCGGACCTGGGACAGGCTTCATATTGCAACAGGGGATGTGGCGGTGGCAAAGAATGGAAAGAAAATCCAGCTATTTCGAAAAGGTCTGAAACCAACCGGTTGGTGCAGTTTGTAGGCAACGCTTCGCTTTTTACACAAAGCTTCGTCAAGCCGAGTGAACCAGTCGGGGATTGATATAGCCCTGTGAGCGAACCGGTATGGCAATCGCGACGAAACGGATGTAGACAGAAGGGTAGTCGCTTTACAGGTCAGCGAATCACTCCAAATAGTGTATGGAACGGTCATAAATGGCTCGTGTTGAGAGCTTACACAAGTAAGCGTTGTTAATGATAGGTGCGGGGATGAAGTGTGTTCACTCTCTGGCCTGGATGCGTCCGCCGTCGCTCCTCAGTCTGATGGGGTTAAGACAGCTCGCCACATACTCGGAAGCTCTGCCCCGTCCATTCGGTTCACGCAGCTGTTCATCTCGCTAATCTCAACTGCCTCAGCAGTCAGCCGATGTGGAATTGATCTCAATCCCTTTCTAACGATTTCGCGGTTATCCAAGTCGATCTCATGACCTGTAGATATCGCGTGCATCGCTACTGCCGGGCTCCTCAGTAGAGCCATATATTCAAGCTCGTTTCTCGTAGGCCGTGTTTTGTGTCTCTTGTGTTCTGCAATCTTTGTGCGTAGCTCTCTTGAGGTTTGACCGATGTACATGTGTGCACAGTCTTTGCAACTAAATTTGTAGACGCAATTGGTTGTTCTATCTGCGGTAAGTGGGTTCTTTAAGTGCATCATTGTAGACCGAGGCGTGTAGCGTTTCTGGACAACTCTTCTACTTCAACTAACATATTTTTCAACGGGAATAAAGCATTCTTGAAGTGACGGATTTAAATGACGACTCGACGCCTGGGTAAAGTCCGCCTCCACGCAAATCCACTGAGCTTGGAGTTACAGAATATCCTAAAGTAGGCAGACTATGACAGGCCTTGCAACAAAGCTTCGGGTGTTAAGTCAACGCAAAGGCCATAAAATAAAGACAAAGCCGTAACTTTCGCCATTTGATGTCAGTATGTAGCGTGGCCACTGGTCCAAGAAGCAGGCCTGTAGCCAGCGGCAAATATTGTAACATCGTTGATGCTTCAGCTAAAGCGTTGAGTGAAACAGGGCGCAGACTACTTGAGTATGGTTAGACATTTGCTACAAATAAATGCACACTAAGAGTCGAGGTAGTTATTCGTAGTGTTGAGACTGCTTTAACGAAGTTACCCGCTTCAGCTGCTATACATATTCGTACAGAGCTTGTAAACATTAAAAATTTTAGCAGCCATGGAGCCAAATCTTGCACCAGAGGAACGTGTCATCATAACCGCTTAAAAAGAATACCCGAGCATTGTTATCACCAAAGCCGATAGAGGTAACAGCACAGTAATAATGAATAAGTCAACCTTTTCGGAAAAGCTGGAAGAGCGCCTAGTGGCAGGACCATACAAAAATTTGGACATTAACTACGTCACGTCAGTGATGAATAAGAATAAGACAAGTTGGTAATAATTTAAGAAACGTAAAGGAGCATCTGGGACCGGGAAACTGGTACAACATATACTCGAGATCATCTCTTCTACCAAGTGGGCTTACCGAAGATACGTAAGCCCTATGTACCCATTCGACCCATTGTAGATGGCATAGGTACCCTGATGCATGAACTAGCTAGCTACTTAGCTAGCATATTGCAAGCTTTGACAGGGCAAACGATTAACTTCCTAAAAAGCTCTTATGAGTTTGCGAGAAAGGTGTCGGGTCTTGAGATTGAATCCGATGAAATGATGGTCAGTTTAGATGTTAATTCACGCCTTAACAACGTGCCAATATGCGACGCTTTGGAGATAGCGAAACACCGTCCGACTGGAGGCAGTAACCTGAGGGAGAGGAAAAGGCTTACGGTAGACCAAATAACGGAAAGAATGACACTGTGCCTTAACATGTATTATTTCACGTTCCAACCTAGAGTATACACTCAGGAACAGCGAGTTGCCATGAGATGGCCAATTTCCCTTTAATTGGTAAACTTCTACATGAAAGACTTTGAAAGGAGAGCGCTGACTGACTCTTGTCGCTCACTGAAAATTTGGTGGCAATACATGGATTACACCTTCGTTATCATAAAACGGGATAAGTAAGATAAGTTTCTAAAGTGCTTGTACACTCTTGCGGAGACTATAAATTTTCAATCCGGCAGTGGGACATTGCAATTCCTTGAATGCTTCGTTCACGGGAATGGAGTAGTCTACAAACAACGGTACATGGTAAGCCGACGGACACGGATGCTATCCTCCATTATAGTTGAGGGCAACCAACGCATATGTGTGCTGGAATCGCCTCATCTCTTTTTCACAGAGCCCAGACCCTGTGCACAGAAGAAGAAGAAGATAGGAAGGCCGCTCGTAAAGGAGTAATAAACCAACTGCTTGCTAGTGGATATCCAAGGCGGTTATTGAAACGCTAATTGGGGCGAATTTTAAATCCTTACCAATGGTGTACTACCGAGTGAATTGGGACGGATGGACATTCAGAAGCCAACCAGAGGGTTCTAAAAGATGAAAACAGAAGTGTAACTTTCCAGAAAGATCAAGTGTTTTGCTCTACAATGATGCACTTAGAGAACCTACTTACCGCAGATAGAACAACCAACTGCGTCTACAAATTTAGTTGCAAAGACTGTGCACACATGTACATCGGTCAAACGGCAAGGGAGCTACGCACAAAGGTTGCAGAACACAAAAGACACATAACACGGCCTACGAGAAACGAGATTGAATATACAGTTATACTGAGGAGCTCGGCAGTAGCGATGCACGCGATATCTACAGGTCATGAGATCGACTTGGATAACCGCGAAATCGTTAGAAAGGGATTGAGATCAATTCCACATCGGCTGACTGCTGAGGCAGTTGAGATTAGCGAGATGAACAGCTGCGTGAACCGAATGGACGGGGCAGAGCTTCTGAGCATGTGGTGAGCTGTCTTAACCCCATCAGACTGAGGAGCGACGGCGGACGCATCCAGGCCAGAGAGTGAACACACTTCATCCCCGCACCTATCATTAACAGCGCTTACTTGTGTAAGCTCTCAACACGAGCCATTTATGACCGTTCCATACACTATTTTGAGTGATTCGCTGACCTGTAAAGCGACTACCCTTCTGTCTACATCCGTTTCGTCGCGATTGCCATACCGGTTCGCTACAAGGGCTATATCAATCCCCGACTGGTTCACTCGGC
>CALYDF020006006.1:0-13824 GCA_944474145.2 Dicrocoelium dendriticum | reverse complement strand
CAATTATATGGAGGAACCGGTAAAGGAGAATACCAAGTCAGTCAGGTTTACCTCACATATAAAGTATCCTGATGCACCATAGCGTCGGACGGCCGTAAATCCCGAGGTATGCCGTTGCCCGTTTTTCCCGAGATTCCCACAGGTACATCCGCCAAAACAAGAAGGTTTATCCACTGGGACTGGCCGACCTATCCTCAAACCGCCTGGTACTTTCTCCAGGAAACGAAAAAACCCACACACTAGTCCAAATGGAGCTCATTCCGCCATTCCAGGGGCGCTACCTTCACGGGTCTAAACAAATGGGTTTAGCTTGCCTCGTACTCAGAGAACAATTTACTCACCTGGAATAATATATGTACATGGATCTCCCGGTCCACAACCGAAGACAAACAACTCTGGCGTGATTACCTTCACTGCCTCAAACATTCCTATTCGCCAGTCACCTGGAGCTATTCTGATGTCATTTCACGGATAGCGTTGCGCACGTATACGTGGCTATTCCGATGGTCTTCCATGGAATTTTCACTTGGAGACAGTTACACTTACTTATATTTGCAGGAATCCCAAATCCAATTTGCGGAGAATGGCGTTTTTACCCATTAAGAACATATTCAGCCACAAGAAACAACTTCACTCACCGACCGCATGACAAGTCCGGCGTGGATAGCTGGACATGGTTTGCGAGCCGAGCAAGAATATAATAGAAGAGCCGGCATCTATTAACAATGTGTTTACTCACCTGCATCATTATCATTTGACTCTTCGAACCTTGCATCATTGACCGGCTTCAACGACTGCTGCCGTATCAGTACTAAGCCATTCGGCCAACCAACGGAGAATTTTGGCTGTCAACCGACTGCGAATAATAGAATGCAAAATCGGTCTATACGATGCATAACCGACTTGCACTACTGTTCAACGAAAGCTATGGCAGTGTCCCAGGACGTGGTGGGTTTTCGCCTGGCAAGCTTTCTCCCTATAAAAAGCCACAAATGTCCGTTTAACAACACTGCAACGTGGCGGATGTGACTCGCCACAAAATAAAGTCACAGCTAAGCATTTCACACTGACGCAGTCCTCAGCCTTCTACATTGAACCTGTGCAACTAATTCTGCTATGAAGAAGGCTACGTTGGAGCACAGATCATCTCTATCTCGTAATGGTTATTGGTTTCAACAAAACCTTGTTTAGGCTCCTGTGCTCACGGAGCACTACCTGGCGAAATTACGCCCAACTTGTGTTTTGACGGATTTTTTCGCGCCGCAGCGCCACAATGTCCCTGGGTCTGACTATTACCTGACAGTATGCTCACTCACACGGACAACATCTTTTCTTTTATAACTTTCATTAAAACGAAATGTTTTAACATTCCACAGAAGCTATGCTTGTATGCATATTTGATCACGCCTTTACAGGTGTGTCTCGTTTTACCGAGAATATACTATTTATTTATTTATTTATTTAAATGTACGTGTGCGTAGAGTCCGATCGTGAACCAAGCAGGCAGCGATGCTCACAATCACAACAATCCAGCGGCAACCAAGGAAGAACCACGGAAGGCGAGCTCGTAACCAAGTGTGTGTATATACAGTTAATTAAAACAAAGCTGTACAACAACTGCAACGAAATAGGTAAACGTGAAAATGAAAAATAAGCAAAATATTTACAATCGCTGCAAGCTGTTAAAGTCGGACGACTCAGGTGACTTGTATTGAGTTGAACATTTTCCTAGGTTCTTTAGTGTGTCAGGATTATGAAGTGCGGGTTTTTTTATTTGTTCGTTATTGCATCCGTGCCCATGGGAGCGTCGCAGGTACGTCTTCAGCGGTGTTCGGTGCAGGTAATGTTATCCTGTAGAACAAGGGTGAGAAGAAAAACGGACCGAGCAAACTGCTAACCAAATTGAACAGGACAATGTTAATGTATAAATATAAAATTTATGGTAAAGTTGTGCTGACTGCAGTCAATGCAGTGACCGATGAGCTCAGGCTAGTGGTACCTACACCGCCAATGTATAGTTGCGATATGAACGAAGAGAGACGCCAAACAAGAGAGTAAGACGTTAATGTGAGCTGAAATACATGATAGTGGAGCCGAGAGGCAAAAGTCAATCAGAAACCGGAAATTCGGATTTCGGTAGGCGGTACCAAGCATACAGATAATAATTCAGACAAAAAAAGTATCATAAGGTTGTAACTTAACCAATGAAAACTTGAGTCGATGGCAGCCGGTGCTCAAAATAAGAGAGGCCTTGGCTTCAGACCCATAGGCACTTGGAGCCTCAGAGGACTGACTTGGCCAAAAGGTTTTGGATTGAGAAGCACAGAAGGAAAGATAATCAAAAGAAAACCTGGATGTTGCGCTGACGCTAGTGATAACTATACCGCCATTGAACTGTTGCGATATATACCAAAAGGGTGGTCAAACAAGAGAGCGGAACGTAATTGTGAGCTGAGATTCATGATGGTGGAGCCGAGAGGCAAGAGTCAATCAGAGACCTAAAATTGCAACTTTGCAGGGGACCAAGCATACAGGTAATGAGCCAGACGGAGGCCAGTAGCATGAGGCTGTTTCTTATGCCAATGAAAACTGTACTCGATGCTCAAAGAAAGAGAAGCCTTTGTTTAAGACCTACAGGCATTTGGAGCCAGAGGCCGGTGCGGTCTAGGAGGTTTAAGAGCTGTTGGCGCAGTAGAAAAGCGAATCAGATGTGGCCTAGTATGTTGTGCTGACACTATGGGAACAAAAACAACCATTAAACCGATGCGATACGGTCCAGAAAAGAGGCCAACCAAGAGAGGGGGACGTAATTGTGAGCTGAGAAGCATGAGAGTGGAGCCGAGAGGCAAAACTCAGCCAGGGACTAGAAATTTTAATTTCGGTAGAAGGACAAAGCATGCAGGTAATGTACCAGACGGAGGAGAGTAGGTGAGGCAGTTAATTATACAAATGAAAACATTTGCCGACGGCAGCCCGTGTTCGAATGAGAGAGGCCTTGTTTTGAGACCGAAGGGTATTAGGAGCCTGAGAAGCCGGACAAGTCCAGTAGGTTTAATAATGAGTGTCACAGTAGCAAAGAGAATCAAACGGGGGCTAGTAAGTTGCGCTGGCATTAGAGGTACCTGTACCGTCACTGAACCGATGCGATATGGACCAAAAGAGAGGCCAAACAAGAGAGGGAGACGATACTTGTGAGCTGAGAAGAATGATAGTGGAGCCGAGAGGCAAGATTAATCTAGGACATGAGCGTTCGATTTAGGTAGAGGGATCAAGCGTACAGATAATGAATAGGACGGAGACAAGAATCATGAAGCCGTTACTTATAACATTGAGAACCTTAATCGATGGCAGCCGATCCTCAGAGGAAAGGAGGCCATGGCTTGAGACCTATAGGCAGTTGGAGCCTGAGAAGCCGGAGTAGTCCAGTGGGTTTAACGCTGAGTGCCATAGTAGCAAAGAGAATCACACGGGTGCTAGTAAGTTGCGTTGACGTTAGAGGCACCTATACCGCCATTGAACCAATGAGATATGGACCAAAAATAGGCCAAACAAAATAGGGGAACGTAATTGTGAGCTACGATGCATGATAGTGGAGCCGAGAGGCAAGAGTCAATCAGAGACTTGAAATTGCAATTTGCAGGGGACCAAGCATACAGGTAATGAGCCAAACGGAGGCCAGTATCATGAGGCTGTTTCTTATGCCAATGAGAATTTTAATCGATGCTCAGAAGAAGAATCCTTGGTGTGAGACCTATAGGCATTCGGAACCTGAGAGGCCGGACTAGTCCAAAAGGTTTTGGAGTGAGAGCCACAGACGCAAGAACAACTAGCGACGCCTAGGATTAGGCGTACAGATAAGGAATCGGAAGGAGATAAGAATCATGAGGCCGTTACTTATACCATTGAGAACCTTTATCGATGGCAGCAGATCCTCAAATAAGGAGAGGGCCTGGCTTTAGACCTATAGGCATTTGGAGCCGGAGTGGCCGGACTAGTCAAAAAGGTTTAAGATTGAGTGCCACAGTAGGAAAGATAATCAAAGGAGGTCTAGTATGTTGTGCTGACGTTACTGGTACCTACACCACCTATGAACGAATGCGATATGGGCCAAAAGAGAGGCCAAACAAGAGATGGAGACGATATTTGTGAGCTGAGAGGAATGGCAGTGGTGCCGAGATCAAAATTAATCAAGGAACGGAATTTAAATAAATAAATAAATAAATATTTTATTCTCGACTGTGCGCGGCACGCTCGTGGAGGCATGATCAGATATGTACAACGGTACAAACATTTTAATGCAATTGTAACAGTAACATAGAAAATTGTTCATATATCCATGATTGGAACTACACAATGTTGAAAATGCGAAACATTAAGTTGGCTGTCATGAGATACGGGACCTCAGCTAATAAGAGCTTGAGAATCCTGAATGATCCATTGAAACGTAATGGAAGAGCCCGCACACAAGGAAGGAAAGTTCAACGTATCGTTGGATGTAAAACGACAAGAGTATATGCAGATGTAAAAGTCCCACTGTAACCATCCTATGTAGAATTGTGACGCTAGTTGACCTGCCAATGTCAAGTTATGGGCTGTGACTTTATTCGGTGGCGAGTCACATCCGCCACGTCGCAGTGCTGTGAAACGAACATTTGTGGTTTTTTGTAGGGAGAACGCTTGCCAGGCGAAAACCCACCACGTCCTGGAACACTGCCACCAATCCGTTGAATGGCAAATTGTAACTGGCTATGTTTCTTGTTAAAAGTCTGTTTACTCGGGTATTCGCAGTCAGGTTGCGTCCCATTTTTTCTGCTGGTTGATGCAACAAGTGGTTGCCTATTGCGTTCCTGGGTCCTGTCCATTGGTAGGTCGGGTACTAAACATTCTTATTAAAAATGATGTGTTGATCCTTCGCAGATCCAACTGAAGTCTTCTCTGATTATGTATATTTGCCGGGGAGCGAAGAATTCGTGTCCAGCTACCCTCACTGGACATCGGTGGTTGGGTGCAAATAGTTAGAGTGGAAGTGAGGCCATGGTCCAGGTAAGTACTTGTTGGTTATTTCGTCCCATCCCAGACGGAGGCAGCTCCTCAGTTCAATCCCGAAGCTCTCAGATGTTCATGTCCTCTGAGAAAAGGGAGAGAGGAACAAGCCAAAAGAAGACCGAAAAGGGACGGTCAATGTACCTAGCGTTTGATCAAAATCCTACCTTAAGACATTTAGTTGAGACAACTAGTGTACAAGGTGTAAAAGATATTGCGCTAAAGATGTTTTTACTTATGCGGAAGGCATGGCCTGATGGGTAGAATACGTTCATGTGCATAGGGATGAAGAGCAGGATTCCGGTAAGATATTCATGAGGTGTAAGCTGACAATGTTCGAATGCTACCTGAGACTAGAAAGTGGGTGTGTAGTCATGATTGGTTGTTATCGGAAACCAAAAGACTGACGATGTGGCCGTATTTATATATGCTCCGCAGGATAAGGATTACCTAAGACACCATACCTACAATGTACATAGGTATATGAAGATAGGATACTGAGCATATTAGAAGCAGACTAAGATTAAATGGATATCAAAGAATGACTAAGTGTTGAAGGTAAGACTATCAGAAGATATCGATAATGGACCGGGTTTCATTGGACAAAGGTGCCTGTTGGGTTAATCATTCTAGTTACTAATGAATAACTGCCGTGTCAAAAGAGCGGACAGCAAACCAGCTGAGCTGTGAAAAAACGATACCAAGAGAATAACCATTCTACAGAAGGACTGACCCCTAGCGAGCTAAGGGGTATTCCCGAAGTTGAAAAGAGCCTACAGCGAAATGCTGCTGCAGAGCAGTGGCTAAAGGAAAGGTTGTATCAGTGGCTGATTCAACCATATCATTAAGAATTTTGACCACATGTCATGTAAACGCGAGTAAGAAAGAGGATGGATAACGGCGCGCTAGGAGAGATGAATGGCCAGCAATAGAGTTCGGATTAAGGCTTCAGTTACTAGTGAATCCTACGGCGGCACAGAATAGGTCAACCAACAGCTGAGCTGTGACGCAAACAATCCAAGAGAATGAACATTGTAAGGAGGGAGCGAGCTCCGGGTATCCGCAAAGTTGAATTGAGGCTATGGCGACTGGCTGCTGCTACGCAGATATAGCGGCTCTAGAAAACTATTGTAACAGAGGCTGGTGCAGCCATATGATTAAGTGGTATGACCAATGATTTCGTAGGGAGATTAAGCATACAGATAGTGAATCAGACGGAGACTAGAACCATGAGGCCGTTACTTATACCATTGAGAACCTTAGTCGATGACAGCCGATTCTCGGAGGAAGAGAGGCCATAGTCTGGGACTATAGGCATATGGAGCCTGAGAGGCCAGAGTAGTCCAATACGTTTAACGATGAGTGCCACAGTAGCAAAGAGAATCAAACGGGAGCTAGTAAGATGTGCTGACGTTAGAGGCACCTATACCGCCATCAAACCGATGCGATATGGACCAAAAGAAAGGCCAAACAAGAAAGGGGAACGTAATTGTGAGTGGAGATGCATGATAGTGGAGCCAAGATACAAAACTCAAGCAGAGACCTGAAATTGCAATTTGCAGGGGTCCAAGCATACTAATAATGTATCAGACGGAAGCGAGTACATAAGGCTGTTACTTGTGTCAATGAGAATTTAATCGATGTTGGGAGGAAGAGAAACCTTGGTTTGAGACCTATAGGCATTTGGATCCTAAAAGACCGGACTAGTCCAAATGGTTTAGTAGTGGGAGCCACAGTAGCAAGAATATGTAGCGACGCATTGGGTTAGGCATACTGATAGTGAATCGGACGGAGAGGAGAACCGTGAGGCCGTCACTTATATCATTGGGAACCTTAGTCGGTGGCAGCCGATCCTCAAAAGAAGAGAGGCCTTGGTTTGATGCCCATGGGCATTTAGGGACTGAGAGGCCGGACTAGTCGAAGAGGTTTAAAACTGAGTACCACAGTAGCAAAGGAAATCAAAGGAAGCCTAGGACGTTGCGCTGAAGCTAGTGATACCTATACCGCCATTAAACCGATGCGCTATATGCCAAAAGAGAGGTCAAACAAGAGAGCGGAACGTAATTGTAAGCTGAGATTCATGATGGTGGAGCCGAGAGGCAAGAGTCAATCAGAGACCTAAAATTGCAACTTTGCAGGGGACCAAGCATACAGGTAATGAGCCAGACGGAGGCCAGTATCATGAGGCTGTTTCTTATGCCAAGGAGAACTTTAATCGATGCTCAAAGGAAGAGAAGCCTTTGTTTGTGACCCATGGGCATTCGGAGCCGGAGGCCGTTGCGGTCCAGGAGGTTTAGGAGTGCGAGGCGCAATTGGTAAGTGGATGAAATGTGGCCTAGTATGTTGTGCTAACGGAATGGGAACCTAATAAACCCTTGAACAGTTGCGGTACGGACCAAAAGAGAGGCCAAACTTGAGAGGGGGAAGTTATTGTGAGCTGAGAAGCATGAGAGTGGAGCCGAGAGGCAAACTAATTAAGGAGCTTAACATTCGTTTTCGGTAGAGGATCAAGCATGCAGATAATGTATCAGACAGAGAGGAGTATCATTTGGTTGTTACATTTAAAAATGAAAACCTTTAATTGTAGCCGATGTTCAAATGAAAAGCGGCCTTGGTCTTAGGCTTATGGGCATTTGGGGCCTGAGCGGCCGGACTAGTCGAAAAGTTTTAAGAATGTGTGGCACAGTAGTAAAGAGAAGCAAAGGAGACCTAGGATTTTGCGGACGCTCGTGGTAACTATGCCACCATTGAGCAGTTGCGATATGGACCAAAAGAGAGGCCAAGCAAGAGAGGGAGGCGTTGAAGTGAGCTGAGAAGAATGATAGTAGGAACGAGAATCTAGCGAGGCCTAGGATTTGTCACAGGCGTTATGTGTTCTTATGCCACCATTAAAGAGTTGCGATAAGGGCCAGAAGAGGTGCCAAATACAATATACGCAGAGTCGGGTTAAGCATAAGGGAGGAGTACAGTAAGCAAAGATGCGGCTAAGGATGTAAATCTCAATGTTCTAGAGGGAACAGTAAGTGAAATATTTGGATCAAAGAGATGGAAGTCTTGATGCAGTCTCGTCTAGGTAGGGATAGGAAGGACAAAACAGAGCAGACGTGCGAATAAGGTATCAGAGACAGTCGTGATGCGAGGTTAAAATGAAGTAGGACACCGTTGGTAATAAAGCATTAAACAGGGGATGTAGGCTAGTTCGCTAGAGGTCGTTTGGTCCTGTCTCCCATAGCTCGTCTTCCGTCACTTTGAGACTTAATAGTTCGGAAACTGTGTTTACGCCGAGGAATCTCGGTATAGCCTTGCTGGAGTGTGTTCTGGTCACAGATGATCGGATTTGCAGAGGAAATTTGTTCCAGGTGTTCATGAGTTTATAAAGGAAGAAGTTATGTCGTATGCCACAACGAGCAGCCGGCAGACTGAATGAAAAGGTCGCATTGCGCAGATGATATCTGGTATCTCCTTCCGTTTGGAAGTGTCGTGTCAGGTTCGTTTCCGGCTTTTGTTTAAGTTTGTATAGAAACGTAAGGTCAAGGTCAGTATGTCGGGACGAGATGTATGAAGTGCTTGAAATAATAGTCCATCCAGCTGGTGATATTATAAGCTGACCTGCAGGTTATGTAATAAAATGTTAAAGGTACACTACATACCTCCCCCCAGTGCGCTAGTCGCACAATGTTCAAGCGACTAGGGGTAAAATCCCGATGGGAATAGCCGGTAAAACTGACCTATACCTGGTACGGTGTCGCATGAAATACCCGAGGCTGAGGTATGGGAGGCATGCAGGCTAATATTCTGTGTGTAAGGTACAATAAAAGGTTTGGGAGCAGTGCAAGATGGAAAATGCACGGATGTTAGATTTGTCTAGACTGAATAATCCGCTTCTTCCTCGTGCGAGATGTCCTGTTGCATCAAGGCGGAATCTGGAGACAAACAAACACGAGAAGACTAGCAGTAAGCGGTACTAGCAATTGCTCAGCAGAACAAGATAATATTGTCAAGATGTGTGATGCACTAAGCGGTCTGGAAAATGGACTCGCCTTCCTGACCGTGTCTGCAGCGTCTTAATGTCTCCTTATGCCTTAGCTGTAGATGTCACAAGCTGCGGTTAATCTTCAACGAGCTGTGGTGTCTGCTGCGTACACGGTGTCGAGTAAGAATCAGTAGTTTGTTATTTACAAGGTTTTTCGTTGTACACTGGGTTAAGACAAGCTACGGAAACCGCACCTACTTTAACATTCTTGTTGATCATATAGTGTTTTTCGGTCCTAGCGATCACCTCTAATGGTCCCTCGTACGGTGGTTGTAATAAATAAATAAATAAATAAATAAATAATTTATTCTCAGTTTCATAGAGACACACCAACGCAGGCATGATCAAGGTTTAAAAACCTACGTGTATCACGACGATACATTGGGTTCAAGCATGTGTAGTTGAAACAGTGTCGGGAAGCGTTGATATGTGAGTCTAGTCGACTAGCCAGTTTGTAGTTGTGGGCTGTGACTTTATTCAGTGGCGAGTCACATCCGCCACGTCGCAGTGTTGTTAAACAGACGTTTGTGGCTTTTCATAGGGAGAACGCTTGCCAGGCGAAAACCCACCTCGTCCTGCAACACTGCCGTAAAGTGTTTTTAACATTAATGTTGAACTGGCAAAGCCGCTTGACGACTGGTTGTACTTTCGGATTTTCGCAGAGTAATGGCTTCCAATTTCCTGTGCTAGTTGGACAGGTAAATTGATTAGGGTCGCCATTTTTTTGAGATCGGTGGAGGAGTGGGACCTCGTGATTAATCATTTTATTTTATGTCCAGGTGAGCAAAAGTTCAACTTCTCCGCTGTCCAGGTTTTACAGATGTATAATTTTTGGGAGTATGAGGATATGTCCAGTTCTCCATACTGGACAAGGGTTACAATGATTGCAGTTCGGTTCTTTCGGAGTTCTACCATGCTCCAGGTAAGTCCATGTGGGTTGTTGCGTCCGTCTTGGGCCAAAACTGCTCCTCAGTCCAATCCCAGATCTCCAAGAATTCCCGGACCTCAGAGAAAAGGGAAAGTGAGGGACAGCCGAGAGAAGACCGCAAGAACAGGCATGGAGTTGAACATTGTTATTGTCTTAAGTTACGACACTTTTGCTTGAGACAAAAGCATGTACACTGTGCAACAATAATTATGCGGAAAATGTATTTTGAATATCCTACAGAATCATTAGCCGTATAGGTGGATTGCTAACGCCTGCCTAGAAACAAGATCGTTGTACAAGTAAGTAAAGTACGAAGTATCCGTTTAGTAGGAGCCAATAATTGCGTAGGGATAGAGCAAAGAGAGTTAGAATAATGGCAGTGATTGTCAGGTTCAAGAACAGCAAGTAGTTAGCGTAATCCGAGAGGGAGCGCGTAATAAGCGAAAATAAGTAGGTTGCCGCGAGAGTCCTAAAGATTAATTGGTGGCAGGGCAGAGGAAGGATTGGATGCAGAAATTCTAGAGGAATAAAAGATATTGAGATACGGAGTGTCTCCTTACAAGCATTAAATTATCGCATATGCATGGAGCCAATGGCCACTATCTATTTCTGAACAGAAATTCCGAATATACGACGTCCGACAGGTGGCGATAGAAGAGACTAAGTGGCCGGATGTAGCCATTCCAGTCAGACGCTTGGTCACTAGCGTATGCCTATAGGGTCGCTGCTTGTATCAACAGACCAGTGAAGGTAAGTGACAGTTCAGGTGATTGGTCAACAGACCAGCAGAGCTGTGCCGCAAGCAATCCAAAAGAATGAACATTGCAAGAAGGGAGCTAGCTCCGGATATCCGCAAGGTTAAGTGGAAGCTACGGTGACAAGCTGTTGCTAGGTAGAGATATTAGCTCTAGAAAAGGATATGTCAGTCGCTGTTGAAGCCATATCATTAAGACGATTGATCAGTAGTGGATACCTACAGTTTCAATGAAGAAATCAACTTGCGAGCGAAGATTCGAGAGACAAACGATAGAGAAAAATGAAGGCTGGAAATCAACGAGTGGATCCTTGCAAGCTACATGGAGACAACGATGACTAGCTGCTATCAAGAAGAGTTGACGCGAGTAGGACGAGCGACACAACAGCGCTCTAGGAGAGAGATGAATGACCAGCGATAGAGTTCGGATTACGCCTTCAGTTACTAGTGTATCCTACGGTGGCATATAATAAGTCAACAAACCATCTGAGCTGTGACGCAAGCAATCCAAAAGAATGAACATTGTAAGACGGGAGCTAGCTCCGGATATCCGCAAATTTAAGTGGAAGCTTTGGTGACTAGCTGCTGCTAATCAGAGATATTGGCTCTAGAAAAGAATGTATCAGTGGCTGTTGAAGCCATATCATTTAGACGATTGATCACTACTGGATACCTACGGTTTCAATGAAGGAATCAACATGCGTGCGAAGCTTGGCGAGGCGAGGCGGACTGCATCATTTCGTACCCACACGTGTGAACAAGTTTCGAGATCTTTTGGTATGCAATACTTATTGGTGTGTGCGCGTGTGGGGACAAAGTGCAGTTCACGCATAGATGAACATGGCCGATGGACAAAGTTTGAGGGATCTATAGCGTCGATGTCGGTCGGTTGAACGAGATCAGCCGGGGGCTTTAACGTGGTACCATATACCAGCTCCGCGATGGAGTAACCTAAACCAGCTTTAGGTGTCGTCCGAAGACCTAATAAAACCAGTGGTAAGGCTTCTGTCCAACGGGTAGTGTCGGAACATGCCATCAAAGCCGGTTTGAGATGACGCTGGAAACGTTCGACTAACCCGTTGGATGATGGGTGGTACGCAGTTGTTCTTATACGCTTGGTTCCGAGTGTATTAGTCAACACACGAAAAAGCGTCGACTCGAATTGCGCACTGCGATCAGTTGTTATGGTGGATGGTACACCATAATGCGCGATCCAATGAGCCACAAAGTTATATGCTACTGTCCCTGCAGCAATGTCTGCGATGGGTACTGCCACGGGCCAACGAGTGAAGCGATCGATGCAATTCAGTAGGTACTTGGATCTACACGACGGCGGCAGTGGACCAACGGTGTCTAGGTGCACATGACTGAAACGAGCATCGGGAACAGTGAAGTTGTCAAATGGTGCCTGAGTATGCCGTTGCGCTTTTGAACGTTGACATAGGAGGCAGTTTCTCACCATGAGCTGCATGTCTTTGTTTAGCGCCGGCCACACAAAGCGATCAAAAATAAGCTTGCGAGTTGCACGAATGCCCGGATATGACAGACCGTGGATTGAATCAAAGATGATTCGCCGATAGTTTTGTGGTACGACAGGTAGTGGTTTTCCTGTCGAAAGATCACACATCAGAACATCCGAACTACCAGGTAGCGGAATGGCTTTCACTTGAAGATTGGTTTCTTGCAGTTGTTGAAGAAAATGATTATCCTGATGCTGCGCTCTGGCTAGTTCTTGGAAGTCAATGGAGGAATGTTCGAATAGAGGGTTAATTTCCGCCCTTGATAAGGCATCGGCTACGACGTTATTCGCGCCGGACAAATGCCGTATGTCAGAAGTAAATTAAGAAATGTAACCTAATTGTCTAGTTTCCAGTGGGGAAAGACGCTCAGAAGCAGAACGCAGTACATACGTTAACGGCTTATGATCGGGGAATATCGTGAACGTACGTCCTTCCAGATAATGTCCGAAATGACGCACATTGAGGTAAACAGCTAGGAGTTCTCTGCTGAACGTGCCATAACGTCGTTCGGCAGGCTGCAATTTATTAGAGAAAAAGGCAATTGGATACAATTCCCCTCGCTGTCTTTGTTGAAGCACACCACCTACAGCTGCATCTGAGGCATCCACCGTTAACTGTAACGGGGCCTTAGGATCAAGATGCACAAGAAGCGTGGCAGTTGCTAGCTGTTGAGTTAGCTCGCTGAATGCGTGTTTAGCTGATTCGGTAAAGCTGAGAGTTGTAGCATCTAATTTGAATAGTTCGGTAAGCGGCTGGACTAACTCTGAACAGTGCGTGATGAATGTTCGGTAGAAGTTAACCATACCAACGCACCGGCTTAACTTTTTGATGGAATCAGGTATGGGATACTCAGTGATGGCTGTCACTCTGTCCGGTAGGAGTGCAATTCCAGCGGAGGAAACACTGTGGCCAAGAAAGTCTACCGCATCAGCTCCTAACTGACTCTTGGCGGCGTTGATAACTACCCCATACTGCGCAAATCGTTCGAAAAGCTGCCGCAGATGACGCAACTGTTCGTCAAGGTTTCGACTTGCAACTAAGATGTCGTCGATGTAGACGAAAACGAAGTCCAGCTAGCGAATGACCTGATCCATAAAACGTTGAATCGTCTGAGCTTCATTAGGAAGACCAAATAGCATTCGCAAGAACTCAAATAAGCCAAAGTGAGTAGTGACGGCAGTCTTAGGTACATCTGGAGCATGAACGGGACGTTGATGGGATGCCCGTACTAAATCTATCTCGCTGAACACTTTATTTCCGTACAACGAGGATGAGAAATCCTGGAGATGCGGAATGGGTTATCTGTCTGGGACGGTGATGGCGTTCAGTCCCCAATAATCCCCACATGGTCTCCAGTCTCCGGGTTTATTCTTCGGGACCATATGTAGGGGCGATGCCTACATATTGCTGGATGGACGTATTATAACCACTTGTATCATATGATCGAACTCGGCCTTCGCTAAGGAAATTTTATCTGGTGCTAGTCGCCGAGGACGATGAAATACTGGACTGACTGCTGTCGTTATCCTATGAACGATCTCATGTT
>CALYDF020006005.1:0-13808 GCA_944474145.2 Dicrocoelium dendriticum | reverse complement strand
GCTTGTTGGATGATGGAATAGATATCGACAGTAGGCAGGCACGCCGTATGCATGCTTCGCTGCCACGAGACCACCAAAAGTCACGTGTGGTGATCTTTGGGTCAGAATGCAGAGGCCACTTCCCTTCAGCGTACCTAGTCTCCATAAGCAACGATTAACAGACTGCTGAAGCTACCTTCGCGAGTATACGAGGCACTAACAGCATCCAGTGTGACCACCAGGTCCCGTGCATAAGTCGGGGCTAAGTGTCGAGTAGGCCTCAATTGCTCCTCTATAGATATCATCGCAAGCAGTAGGGAGTAACATCGGTCTCGCTAGCCAAGATAACGGTGTGACTTGCCGATACGATAGACAAGACGAAAACCGTTATGAAGGGTAGGTGAGGTGGACTAGAGTGATCCGAAGAAAAATGATATGGACCGAACACGCACACAGCTGGGATAATGCACACACACATCATGTAGGTGCGCTTGCGGTGTCGAGATCGAACCGTGCAACGGCAAGGGGCACTCCAAGCTGATGTGTTAACTAAGGCCGATGATAGGCGCTGGGGTTAGTAAGAGTGGTAATGCTCATCGGTGATTGCGCAGCACCGATCTTATTAGATGTGGTCAATAAATGAGTGAGGTTGAAATTCGTTGGCCGGTGTTTGGTGATAAACTTTTAAATACACAAATCTGCCGAAAGAAAGCCTTAGCAGTGACTACTGCTCACTAAGATATAGGCCTAGTTTTAAGAAAACCAAATATGACCAGCGGAAGACAAAGTACATAGGTGTAAAAATGCATCCGAGATACCTGACCGGTTTGGTACATGTCGCTGTCTTGGATGAACGTCTCAGTCTCGGTCATGTCAATGGTTAAAAAAGTGAGACAATGCAACTCCGCACCCGTGCCCTCGATCCTGCCTCCGAAACACTTCCCTCCATCAGATGTATTCGGTTTCTTAGTTTGCTCCCCTTGTCTACATCCCAAATATCGTGAACGAGCATGGTTGTGGCCGAGGGAACCAAGGCGACTGCATCCAACGCACCATGTTGTTGGACGTAATATGTCCAACGCAGATGAAAATAAATTCGGGTTCACGAGTAGATAATAACCGAAAATTGTTCGCATAGTATAATCGCACCATGACACTGCATAACCATGACTGAAGATCGGAGTTCGGTGTTGAAATGACGCCTCGCATACAACCTATAGCACCACAGCGTCAATCAAGAAACCCGTCATTGAGGAAGCACTATTCGTTCGAACCGAGCAGGGAGCAGCGTGAAGAAGCAACATAGCAAAAGACGCATGCGGTCATGGTATGGCGCATTACTAATGAGTAGTATGGTGAAACGAGCAGGCGCGATAAACTCAGTGAATAACGGATCACCGCGGACGACGGGCGCGTAGTGCACGATCCAACTAGCCCTGAAAATGAATGGCGCTGGAGTGTTGAACCTATGCCGTATCGTCACGGCAAACTGAGCGGATAGCATAAGGCGCAACGTGGAATCAAGTGGCACCACGAATGATGTAGGCAAATGAGTTCCACTGTTCTGTTAGAAATTTTATACCATGTATACGTTCGTTCTTTCACACATAATTGTTCCGCACCACCCATCTGTTCCACAACGTGTAAGACGGGGGGACCCGGTGGGGAGTATGGAAGCTAAGGGACAACAGCTACCAATCCGCTGATCTATACGACTTCACATTGAGCTACGAACTCAGCGGGCATGCCTTCCGACTAATAACCGATCCGCAGACGACCGAGTTCTATTTTCGAAAACTACTACCACCTGCCCTTCTCCAGTAAGTTTATTTTGCGAAACTAACCTCCGGGGGGATATGTATGCCATGCGTTCACAAGAAGTAAGCCGAATGTCAATCACACATCCCCCTTCGTCCACAGTTACGCAGTTGTTCATATTTGATTTAGTTGAGAAAGCTCTGGATGTGGATGCAGAATCCGAATTGCACTCCGAGCTGGTTGATTCGTTTGCAGACGTTTCCACCTCAGGTTAGGTCACATTATCAGTGCTGCCTTCTGGATATGATTCGAAGAGCTTTGTAATGCACATCCAGATCCAGGTTATCTTGGATCTAGTTTCGTTTTTAATGCCACGCTGGCCCGCTTTTTGTTCTTCTGAAGACTTCACGTTCTTAGGTCGAACTGACATCTATGATTTCTGATCTTGAAAATGAATGACTATGATGTGATCATGTAGGCTTGTCCAAAGTTTTCTTCCTGTCTGTCCAACATATTGGTAAATCAGGTACATCGAACATGCGGCCCTTCGCAACCTCGCCAGCTGCCCGCACAAAGATAAGCGTAAGATATACATATATATATATATATATATATATATATATATATATATATATATATATATATATATATACACGCAATGTAGGGCTCTTGATGGCCCCTTAAGTTAACATGCATGTTGTAAATCACATCACATGGTGTTTTGCTGCGTTATATATTTCACCCTGAAGAGCTTGCTCTGGACTGTTTCCCTTGGTTTATGTTCAACCTTAACTCAAATAGGCGGTCACAGTTTCGCTGTCATTTCAGAGATTCTGTCGATGAGGATCTACGTGGCTCTCTTTTCAACAGTTGCATTGCGGAGGTGTGTTACTGTGCCATTTGCGGTACCAAAGAAGCGAAGAATAAAGCTTTTTTGGTACGCGTTCCTTGTGAGCAAGCTGATTTTCCTCTGAACGTTTCAACTGCGATGCGCTTGGAGGGGCATTCAAATTAACAGTTGCTTTTCTCATTGAGAAATCATTTCCAATCTAGCTACTGCGGATTTAAACAATCCAGATTTAGCTGGATTATTCCCTGACCTCATTGTTGTTCTATACCGAACACACCTTAAAATCTCTCCGGGATACTGCTCTATATCCGTGTCATTCAATATGCACACAAAGTCCGAAATACTTTCAAACGAGTCCTGAGGTAAGGTGTTGGTAAGTTGAAAAAGACCGTGCTGGTAGGCTAGTCCATTCTTAGACGTCGTACAGTTGACAAAACACAGATTCCACTGATCTTATCCAGCAACATTTGATCACCCACAACAACAAAATGAATATTCGTATGCAGCCATTTCGGCGCTTCAAGAAAGCTGGTTATCTTCCCATCAGATCCGACCACCTGAGAAGGCTTCAAAATCGTAGAGAGGGCGTCATAAGCTACATCCATCAACAGTAGTGTAACTCGTCAGCCATAATTTTACCTACTCAGCAATCGCAATCAGCTGCCATTTGATTAAATGTAAGCCAACATTTTAAGTGGTTTTATTGCTGTTATTATTGCGAATGCATACATATCTCCCGATACAGCATCAGACTTTGAAATTTCTGCAGATGATCTATCGTCGGCGAAACTTGACCGCTCAGTCTGGGTCAACACTGGGGATTTCAATGAAAGTGGCACCTTTTTCATCCAGACTATTCCGACCAGATTTGAATTACAACTAGATTTCGTAGTCACAAATTATGCCTCGCTGGTTTTCGCACAGAAACGTGCGTCACTCGGCAACTCTGATCATAATGTCATAAGCGTGTTTCTCGTCGTTTATGGTAAGATTTACTCCGGTTCATTGGCTGATAACCTCTTCAAAACTGCAAAGCGAGGAGATTGTTCAGCATCCGAAATGGCGAGACTTCAAGAAATGCTGATTTCTACAGAGTTCCCAGTTTCCAGCAACGAAAATCTGTCTGTTCAGTGTGATCATCTGACTGACCATCCTAAGTTTTGCTTCGATTTGCGTTACCCAGCCGAAAGCATGTACTTACGAGTTTACAAATTCTCCTTACCATCACTCAAACAACTTGGAGGGAAAAAAGGTCTACAAATGTAAAATAACTGCCCGTGTCAAACAACTCACTTTAGCAATAAAAGCTGGTTTTACCACTGAACACTTTATAGATCGAAGCTGTTTTATGCAACCACAAGTGCCGAGACCTGTGAAGGCTTTGAAAACAGCTGTATGTTAAAAGCTCCAGTAAGTAGCTTGGATTTGTGGATGTAGAGAGTCAATTCTGAATTTCGTACTTCTTCACAGGAAGCATCCTTCCGTTCACTCTTTGCTTCCGATCTCTGGATCTGGCCAAAATATTACATTCCAACACGTTGAAGTCCATCGTGAACTCAAGGGAGGCTAGTGGACCTGATGCCCATGCACCAGTTATCTTGAAAGAGTGTGCTGACTCTCTCACCATGCCCTTGGTGGATATTGCTGCTCGGTACCTGCACGGTGGAATTCTTCACGACATTTGGAGGCCAGTCAGAATAACGCCCATGCCAAAGAAGGGATACATGAAATGCCCTCCGATCGCCTATACGTCCGTCACGGTGAAATTCTTCGAGCGACTAGTTGTGCCTTGAATCTCAACAAGCACTATGGTCGTGGACGTAACTCAGTGTGCGTACAGAACCCGAGGTTGTACATTGGATACCGTAGCATACCTTTTTCACTCAATAGTGTATTCGTTGGATGCGAAATGCAAGAATGTGTGGCTTCTCTTCCTTGAATACATCAAGACTATTGGAAGTGTCGACAGATCAAATCTGCTTAATCAGCTATCTGCAAATTATGTTCAACCAGTAGTGCGCAACCTGATAAACAACTACTTCGCAAATCGATCACATTTCACGCAGCTAAACGGGTAAATATCCCCCACTCTTCCTGATGAAGGAGCGATCATCTCCCATCCTTTAGTCTCTATACAGCGAAATGTTTTCAATTTCACCAACTTTATTGGATGTAAACACGCCGACGACGTAGTTCTAGGCGGCATTGCTTCAACGTCCGAACCATGAACGGCTCTCCAAAGCGAGTTGAGTGAGCCTCAGCAGTGGTCGTCGTCTCGATCCCTTATTCTCAACGCTTCTAAGTGCTGCAATGTAATTTCATTTTTCTCCGCACTGAAAAAATGTCTGAATTTAGCAAACTCCTCGTTTCATGATGGTAAGCGACCACAACATACGCAGTTCATACACTGTTTAGTGCCTTGGTGTATATTTATCTCGTGATCTATCTTGGTCAACTTACGTTGACGAAACTTTCCGCAAGGTGCGGAAATTATCATTTTATGCCCTGAGACTCAAAATACTTTCAGTAACCGGCTATCTAATTGATAAACTCACGATAGTCGGTATTCTTTATCATTGACTATATTGCTCACATATCATTATTCCTGACTTTCTACAAAAGGATTGCATTGATTGTGTGTTCCATTAAGCTCATTACCAGATATGGTGAATTGCCCAGATGGTCCACTGTTGACTCCATTGCTACTAAACATTTTAGCGCATGTGACAACTATGTACTAAAGGTTTTAAATGACCTATACACCTCCTTCACGCTGATTTATCAAAAGCTCGCTCATACTCGCCTACCTGCCACAAATTTAAGATTTGGTTCTCTCGCAAAATATTCTATCATAACTACGCTAATAATAACGTGCCAGCTGTACGCCGTAATGGCGCTTCGCTGGCCACCACCGGTCGCACGCTGACTGAGTATACTGCAAGGACGCCCACCCCTACACGGGTTAGAAACCGCGCCGCAAGATTACGAGACAAGCTGGTTACCTATAAGCTACGGGTCGATCTTGCGTAACTCTAGCTTACCGTATTAATCCCTATCTGTTTTGGACTCGGATAAAGTTATCAGCAGCACGTGTGAGAGTTTACTTGAGTGGTGTGCACGCACATTTTCGTCCTTTTACGTTTTGATTGCAATTTGATGTCAGTGTTATGCCTCATCAAATCCGCAGTGCCAGTGTAAAGTACTGAAAACTTCCTCAGTCGGGTTCATAAAGCTACCTTGATTTGATGTGAGTACAGGCTGCTAAGACTTGTGGATTTCCTGATGAACACTACTGGAGTTCAAGACCTGATATTTATGTGTTGATTTTCGATAAACTCTCCTTTCCAGTGCCTAAATAGCTGTCTGTTGTATGGCAATGTTCCCGAGAAGGGAAATTTCCCTGGGGGAATTGGAAGCTGTTAAACACGATGTTGATTAGTTGGGGCGCTTTTGATAACCTTCGCCACTTATGGCGCCGGCGCGACATCACTCTTGCGCTGAAGGGTAGAGTGTACACTGCAGCGGTACGTTCGACCCTACTGTACGGTTGTGAAATCTGGCCGCTTAAAGCAGCGGACATAAATTGGCTAGTTACGTTCGACCACCGGTGCCTTCGTAATTTAGCACACATCTGGTGGGAACACCGCGTGAGCAAACAGCGTGTTCGACGCCTGGTTTACGGCACAGGAAAACGAACTGAACCGCTCAGCACCGTTATTTCACGCATCAGGCTCCGATGGCTCGGCCACGTGTTACGCATGGCAGCCCACCAACTCCCGTGAAGTGTGTTGTTTGTTCCTCGGGGGTGTGGATAGAAGAAGAGGAGGGGTGGTCGAGCGATGACTTGGCCGAGAGGAATGAAGGCCCTCACTTCTGAGCTTGCCTCGGTTGGAGCGTCTCCGCTCCCTGGTTGGGGTCCGAAAGAGGATAAACACGTTTGGCTGGATACACTTGTTGATATGGCTAGGAGCCGACCTCAGTGGCGTTCGTGCTGTGAGTTTCTTTGTCCCACCCCATCCCTCTTAGCGTCCCCCTCCAACCACGATCTCAAAATTTAGCTTTATATAATTTCGCATAGGGTTTTTTTGATGCACAGTAGCCGACTAGTAGCTTACCGGAACGATGCCCATCCGTTACCGGTAGCTCGGCCAGCTTACACCAGTTGTTTTTTTCTCTCCATTTTTCCGTGTATTGCGGCACAGTAGCTGAGATGTTCCCCGCCTCTAGCTAACGTGTACGATGATGATGATGATGATGCTACTTAGGGTCAAGGTTGCTTGTCATTGGGTAGGACTAATACAAAGCAAACGTTTCTACGTGAAGGACAAGCTTCGTAAAGAAACACTTGTCGTGATATACGTGGGCTGTTGATCAGACCGGGACAAATATGTGGGAGGAACAGGAAGAAAGGTTGGCACAAAGCTACTTGAACACATTATAGCCATTCATTGTCACAATCAGAAATCAATGATGTCAGTATGTATGTGCTGTATCGTAGCCCGGCGGTCGTTTAAAACCACTAACGCTAGTGGGAACACGAAGGCCTAGGGACAAATAGTCTACGGTTCTTTTACATAGGGAAGCCATTTCGTTATGTAACATGACGCACAAGCGTAAATACTAGTCAGAGTATGGAAAGCATGCGGACAAGCAAAGCCAATAAAGACTGAACAAATAATGAACCAATCAGGTGCACACAACGAACGGAAAGTGACCTTGTTAGCGCCAGCGTAGGGGCTGCGATATAGACAAAAATAACGACTCTAAATGGCCAATAGGGATGATAGCGTGATAAGACTTTAAAACAAACGCCAATGAGTCACCAGAAAAAAGAGTCTGTATTTTTATTGCTCCTCGAACAGCATGGATGTCTAAAACGTGGAGAAAGTCAACATTGTCGGATGGGCAAAATATTAGTAGGCACATTATTTCCTCAAAGCATGGCATTCAAAGCAGTACACGATCATTGAGCACTTAGATGTAGAGGAGGGTTGTGAAGTTCATCGGATCAGATTTAATAGGTCCCACTGATGACGTTACCCAGTTTGGGATAGAGACGTCTACAAATGAACCAACCCGCAAAGAGAACAATCCAAACGGCATCTCTCACGTCACCTCATCTTGGCACCCAGCCTAAGTTGAAGAAACCTTCCTTATAACCAGCTATATCATCTTTCGGCTAATTACCAGTGTTAGAATAGTTTGGATAGGTGTCAAGACCTGATAAGCAATTTACTCTACGAGCGTTTCCGACATAAAGATGAACCGCATGCGCTTCACGGTAGCGATCATACATACATTTATTTCAAATTAATTTGGGCGCGACGCGCTAAAATCTGCTCGCCGATGGGAGACATTCGCCAGTCGGCAATCATCCACTGACGAGCAGCTCTATTTCCTCCATGAATGCTTGCGAAGGCAGGTTTTGCCGCCGAGTCTGCACTACCGTCCTCCGATCAACCATCGTATGGATTGGAAGATAACGGAACAACATGGGTGAAGAATGTTGCACCTGTTGATTACAGATGTACACAGTCGAAAGCATAAATACCAAATGGTGATTAACGAACAGAAAGCAATTTGCTTATCCAGACAAGGAACACAATTGACGGAAGAATTGGAAAAAACGATAGACGTCAAAACACACAAGGCAAAGATAAACACCAAACGGAGCTTTGAAGAGAAGCTGAATTCGATCTCGAAAAAGAAACCGCCTAAGGACGACGATGGTTGGATTGTAAACCTATCCAAAAGAGGATTAACGGACGCGGGAAAATCAGTCATTGTCCGAGGTATGCAACTCAATAATAAGGACTCCAATCCTATCGACTTCCTCGCTGCACTTGGATCGACCCTAAAATCGTACAACATCGCGCCTGAAGCACAACAAAAGGTCAGACACAGAATCATCCCGGCTCTCAGTCATAAAGCTGAAACCAACATATTCAACGCCGCTGAACGGAAAGCTCTGGAGAACCTCAAGAAAGACAAAAGCAGAGTTATACTGCCGGCCGACAAAGGACGCCTTGCTGTTATAATGGACCAATCGGATTACATGATGAAAGCACAACACCTACTCAGTGATACCAACACATACCAGCCGATAGACGAAGACCCGAAAAACGCTTAGAAAGCAACATCAGGCGCACTCTGCAGAAACTGGAACAAATGGGGAAAAGCACAAAATTGGAGCACAAGATGATGCGACCACAAGACTCGGTAATACCGCTGTTCTATGGCTTTCCTAAAGTACACAAAAGCGGAGTGCCGCCTCGCTCCATCGTGTCGTTACCTGGAGCACCAAATTACAGGCTTGCATAGGAGCTCTGGAGACGGCTAAAACACTTAATCGCGGGATCGCAACACTCGATGAACTCGGCAGAACAGTTCCTTGAGAAACTTAAACCCGCAACCATTGAACGAGACGAAATAATGGTCTCTTTTGATGTTACCGCCTTGTTCACTTCAATCGACATTGGCTTGGCGAAATAAACAATGACGCGCCTGCTAGAGGAGCAAAGGTCGTCTGATACAAACAGGGAACCCGAACCCAAACAGATGATGGAGTTATTGAAATTCTGTCTAACAACACATTTCACTTTCAATGGCCAAATTTACGAACAGATAAGAGGCACACCAATGGAATCACCGATCTCTGGTCTAATAGCCGAGGTAGTGATGCAGGCGCTGGAACAAATAGCACTCCCGATCGCGAGACCAAAACTTTGGGTACGATGCGTAGACGACACCTTCGTCATCCTCAAACGTTCCAAATTGGAGGAAACACACGAACTAATCAACAGTGTGTTCGATGGCATCCAATTCACCAGGGAGGCGGAGAACAACGAGCAGTTACAATTCTTAGACGTTCTCATACGACGGACTGGTGCTGAACGATTGGAAACAACAGTCTACCGAAAATCTACGCATACGGACCAGATCCTCAACTACGGCAGCAATCATCCGGTAGCCCACAAACGCAACTGCGTGCAAACCCTTTTCAAACGAGCACAAACCCACTGTAGCACACCGCAGCTGAGACGGGCAGAGGAAGAGCATCTCTTCAATCTGTTCAAGCAGAATTCGTACCCAAAAGGTTTCATTCTACGCTGTCTCGCATCACAAAAGGTTGCTCGACACACCTCGACAAATGGAACAGCTGAAAAGAGAACAACACTGCCCTATATCAACGGTATCTCTGAAATGGCAGCGAGGCTTTTATTGCCTTTTGGAGTTAAAGTTGCACACCAGCCAACGGAAACCATTCGCAGTAACCTCTTCAAAGTGAAAGATAAACTTAGCAAAGAGGAAGAAACTGGTGTGATGTATAAGATCTACTGTCGGAAATGCGACAAATACTAAGTGGGACAGACTGGGAGAAAGCTTGGCACAAGGCTACACGAACACAGCCTAGCCATACGTCGCCGCGATCAGAACTCCCTGATGTCAGTGCATATGGATGCTGAGAACCCTCAATTCGACATAGAGCATACCAGTATCCTCGGAAGGGCTAAAAGCCGGCAAGCACGTGAGTACATTGAAGCCTGGCATTCAAAGCAGAACTTGATCAGTAAGCACTTGGACATTGAAATCACTTAGGACGCATTGCGAACCAGGACCCTGAAACCGCACTGATGATGTTGCCTAGTCAGGCAACGAAACGTCTGCACAATAATCACTCAGCTCGGAGAACCGCTCAAAATCCGCATACATGAGTCCCCTCTACCATCTTCATTTCTCCCCCTCATAAACATATCATATACCATGACCACTCCTTCGCTAACAGTTGATGCTATCCCGCATTTTAATCGATAAATTTTGTTACCAGATAACCGTTTTACGCTCTTATGCAACTCTTTCCCGTGCTCCATAGCTAGATTATCCAGAGAAATCGAAAATAGCTCGAGGCGTTACACGACATATGGTTATTTTCTAGAAAACAGCTGGGTACATCCGGTTGAGGACATTCGCCAAAGTCGTTCAATCGTCTGACTGATGTTTTTCTTGGAAAATCTCGTTTCCGCCCTGACAGTCGTTTTTACATACTTCTGGGTACTTTCATACGCTAGCCACCCGCGACTCGAAGAGTTAACTTTTTCTGCCCAGCAATTTGGCTGTCTCACTTTGTGACGTCAGCGACGATTTTCTCCACAATTGTAGTGTGTGATTTGGCAACTCGATTCAATTTCAACCCGAATGACAAACGTAGAGTCGGACAGAAGCGCACTGACATTATGTCAAAACCGCTACAACCGGACACAGGATGGGAGAACGAAGGGACTGGTGGGTAACGAAGCAAGCAACAGTTCCAACTCCATCGAGACATGGATAAGCATGGGAGTTGACGGGGTGAAACGCAAAAACAGTGGTGTACAACAGCACTGTCATGGACAAACTCAGATGATGACCCACGGATTGTTGCTTCAGGGGAGTGGGTAGGCGAATTCGCCTCGTGCAGTTATAAGGGAGTGGGAAATGAGCATTCAATTGTAAACGGTCACTCGAAGTGGAGTGTCGATGGCAAATACGACGCAGGTAATTGTCGGTACATGGCTCTTGCGTGTCCGACAATAAAACGTGCGCCGAACAAAAGCTAGGCACACATGTTTCATCACGAGACCGGTCTAGCCATTTTGTGCCACTTTAGTGCATCGTGACTTACACTGCGCGATTTATTATGACGAAAAATATCACTTTATGGACGAAAGCAACCGAGATGTGAATCAGCTTGTGTTCAAATAGGCAACAGAGCACTCCAAACAAAGTGATTTCAGAAGGGAGATTGGAAATGGAAAGTCTTGTACAGGAGCTAGAACAAAAACAAGCTTTGTGGATCAACAATACCGCCAGCACGCAGTGGGGATGATGATTCGCTATCGTGCGACCACGAGTGACTGTAGGCAGGCTGGAATGCTGTCAGGGCACATAAACCTAGCAACGAGGACTTCAGTCCAGGTCACAGAGGTTGAAGGCAGACGCTTGAACCACAACACCAAAGGTTTTCAAAAAATAACAGCACTAAAGCAGCGCTGGGTTAGTGTTGACGTGCTGACACCTCGATAATAATACATCGCTTAGACAGCGGCGGGGACTCCGGCTCAGACGACCGGGTGTCCTTCAAGATGTTGGGAAGCAACTTCGTCCTGTTGAGGAACACAAACAGCTGAATCAAACGGATCCGAAAACATAGATTTCTCTGCATGGAGTAGCGAATTGGGCTGCTGGGTGAAAAATCTCGATATATCTAAGGATGATTGAACAGCCCGGTTGAATCAGTCGAAGGATAGCAATCAGTCTGCCAACCAATACCACTTATACACATGTGGCTGATACCTAAATCACACAAAAGAGTACGCCACATAGCAAGGAAGAAAAAAAGAACCCCAGTATATCGGTGACACTTTAATGCTATATGCCATTGAGTGGAGAATCGAGAAATAAAAAAATACTCAAAAAATCAGGTTTCATCACGACAAGAGCTTCCGACGTATAGAAGAGGCGTATTGTTGCTAAATCCAATGTAGCCAGTGTAGAAGATCTCGCAGAATATTGCAAAGGAATGTGTGACTGACCGAACGATGTCATGATATGGCGAACACTCCAAACGGAGTAAACAATGAAAAGTGAAGGACTATTAGTAAATCCATGTGTTTCCCAAGTAAAATAGGACAGAAGGGCACAGGGTTTAATGCACATCACAAAAGGTTGCAATTTCTCTGGCATGAAGCAACATACTTCATTTGAGTGTAAGTAACGCACAAGCCTTCTGCGTTCTTGGATGTTCCAAAGTAAAAAACCTGTTATGACAAAAAACTCTTCGAGTCGGTTGAATCCATAACGAAATCAAGCTCCTCCTTAAGCAAATTATGTTCCTCCATAAGAATATTCACTCAATCCACAAGCACATCGTTGAATCTAAAGTGGCGCACACGTGCAAATGCGTGCCCATCGTCTTGACCAATTGCAAATCACTACACCAGTACTCAGAACACCTGCACCGGTTGGTGTAGCGGTTAGATTTTGCGCTCAACCAAAAAACCATACGGATGCACACGCGGACGTCCAAAAATGGCGAGTTCAGTCACTGTAGGATGCGGTGCGAACTAGCACGCGGCATTCATGAATGGTTGAAGAAGTACTTTAACTCCCACCCACTCACTTATGCTGCATCAAGATACACAACACAGAAATGGGGGCCGGATATTCCATCCGCGTTCATAATGCTCACTGTCGCGCACAGACGACCGGACGTGACATGTGCTCCACAATGAGACAGTATCGATTGCCTTCACTGAAGGTAGCTGCATGCAAGCTAGCAGACATGTCCGTCAACCTCACGTGGTGTGTCCTAGGCTTAGCGGTGTCTACGTGTGCTCGGGTGTAGATAAAAGTGCCTAGGTGTAATAATTAGTGCGTGCGGTGCTTCACTACGCGCCATCATGGAACAATGCGTTAGTTATCGGTGGGGTGACCGAATTCCCCGTTAACGGCAGTTGATCGGCCTTAATGATGAGGTTAGCATCAGCAGCTGGACAGTAATGCATGATTTACTGCAATGGGCATTCCGGAATGGTACCGCGTTAATTGTGATAAGGGTACCGGGTTGGCAACAGCTTGCATTTGTTGGTCTATATGCAATCGTTAGTATATTGCGGCCGTTGACAGGGTGAACGAATACGTTTGTAAAGAACCATCATGTGTTCGTGTGAAACGAAGTTGAAACGATGATCTACGTTGACATCAGCGCACTCCTCAGCAAAGTGCCAAAATGCGACGCACCGGATATGGTGAAACGCTGTTTGACTGTAGAGATTAACCTGGGGAGTGGCCGAAGCTTAAGGTGGTTGAAACAACCGAGAGCAGCACATTGCGCTGTATATTATTCTAGCTCGGGTTTCAGTCGGAAGTAAGCAGTCAAGAACATGGTGTCATCATTAGATCGTCAATGTCCACTATTTTGTACATAGTACTGGCAAACGCCAGTAAATGGCCAAAAGGTGTTGGTATCAAGTGGATGGCACGTTTTGAACATAAAGTGGATAAGAAAAACTAGTTTGTGAGGAATCTGAAATCGCATACCATGGAGTGGCACATGGCCATTACTTGACTGCTCTATTTGCAAGAATGATTAGCTTCCAAAACGATATTTCGTCAACCGGCGGACACAAATGGGACATAGCACTACAATTCCGGTCTCTGTGTTTCACAGAGATAAGGCCAT